>CAIGQV010016192.1:319426-337820 GCA_903798115.1 Danio jaintianensis
TACGCATTTGTACACAGCACCTTATAACTTGTAAAACTTGTATATTTATAACAAATCTGTACAACAATTCATCATCCAGAGCTCTATTGTCTAACTGCATCTCTGTTTAATGTTTGTCGTATTTTATTTTATTTTATTTTTTTCCTCATATTTATTTTGTGTTGTCACTTGTCACTTTAGGTACACTGGAAGCTTCTGTAGCCAAAACAAATTCCTTGTGTGTGTAAGCACACTTGGCAATAAAAACCGATTCTGATTCTGATTCTGATAAGAAATATGTCCACATGAAGCTTGACATCTGTACTTTTAAATGAACTCACTACATTTGAAAACAAATTATTTTTTTGGTTTTGTAATCTGTATGAAACGAACGGGAGGTACACTCCATCCTGTCAAACGCACATCACATGACAGCAATTACTCAAGGCCCACAAACTTGTAAACAAAGAGTCGCTGTCATTTCTGGAGGAGATTAAATATCAAGACCAAGTTGTGAATTACTTCAGAAGAGCAGCGCGATCTGACGAAGCATTATTCAAAGGATGAAAACGTGTAAAACGGCCATAAATTAGGTTGGTGTCGTGATCTCGTTCCTTTCAAGTGAGCATGCGCATTAGCTTGGGCAACCTGAAGAAAATGCTGATTTTGTTTGATTTGAACATTTAGAAATGAAACTTATGACACAGTTGTTGCTTATTTGTATTGGTGAATCCAAATATGTAATGTAATCGTAAGCTTGGCAAACAGTTTTGGAAAATTTGATGTTTCTCCATTTAGACAGAATGTCCGAGCATACTGCCCGAAAGGCGTTTCAAAGATGGCCGCTGAGTGAAATTACATGCCTTAAAGAGAATTTGATCATAGTCAGCATCCACATATATCTATTAGTTTGCTTTTGCTCCTAAGCCACATTAACATTCATTCAATAGCACTTAAGTTCGTCGAACCAAACGCTCTTATAAAATTGATGTTGGGCAATGAAGACGGAATGATCAATGAAAATCAAACACAAGGGATGCATTTTAAAGCACTTGTACACCGGATTAATAAAAGAGTCTTTGATTTCTCCTAAAGCTTTCTATATCAACTAATTTGTCAGCAACACTTCAAACACTGATGTAAATGACACTGAATCTAGAGCACACGGATCCGCTCACATACATTCTGTGCTGGATTTTGGCGAAGGCGGGGAGGTCTGTTTGAGAATGCAAATGCACAGCGAGCCGTGAAGGTGAGCTCAGGACAGGAGACTGACCCAGATACAGGGGAACGCTCTCTTTCTGGGAGGCTCTCCTGGAGTTTCACCGACTGGCTGGAGCTCAATGAATGTAAAAAATAAAATAAAAATCACCTACTGAACGTGGGACGCGTTATAAGTAGGCCTGTCAACCAATTAAAAATCGTAATCTAATTAATTGCATGAAACACAAATTTTCTGATTAAAATGGAAAGTACATATTTATTATTATTATTATTATTTATTTGTTTATTTGGTAGCTCTTTAGTTTAAAGGCCAATTCTCACTATTAACTAGTTAGGGTTAGTTAGGGTTAGTTAGGGTTATTATAAGTGTATTATTAAGATATTGGCTATTTATTTGTACTTAAAAAAAGTACATATTCAGCATAATCTTATTCAACATCTCTAATTCTACTCAATGCTTAAACCTAACTACTACTTTAATGACTATTAATAAGCATATTTATAATATTTATTGAGCTAAAAGTCAAAGTTAATGGTTTATAAATATATAGCAAACATTTTATATTAAAATAAAGCAACCATTTATTTATTTAGGAATTGATCACATGATGTATATACATTTGAAAAGTTACTTTTTTGAACATTTCTGTTCATCAAATAATCTTGAAAATTAATGCATCTTGAATCAATAAATAGGGCGGCAAGGTGGCACAGTGGGTAGCGATGTCGCCTCACAACAAGAAGGTTGCAGGTTCGAGCCTCGGCTGGGCCAGTTGGCATTTCTGTGTGGAGTTTGCATGTTCTCCCCGTGTTGGCGTGGGTTTCCTCCGGTGCTCCTGTTTCCCCCAAAAGGTCCAAAGACATGCGCTATAGGTAAATTGGGTAAGCTAAATTGTCTGTAGTGTATGTGTGTGAATGAGAGTGTATGGGTGTTTCCCAGTGATTTGTTGCAGCTGGAAGGGCATTCACTGCGTAAAACATATGCTGGATAAGTTGGCGGCTCATTCCGCTGTGGTGACCCCTGATTAATAAAGGGACTAAGCCGAAAAGAAAATGAATGAATGAACGAATAATCAAATGTTCAATAGGCACATTACAGTACCTCTGGCATATTGCGAGTCCAATGGTTTTTCAGATTAAAAAAAAGAAGAATTTTATCAGTCATTTTAGGCAACAGATCTTGAAAATATCTTGAAAGATTGACATCAGAATGATTTCTGAAGAATCATGTGACACTGAAGACTGACGTAATGATGCTATAAAGTCAGTTTTGCATCACAGGAATAAATTAAAGTTAAAATACAACTATAATAATACGTAGCAATATTATTGATTCCACTTTATCTTTGAGAAAATACATTTAGACTTCTTTTATAACCATTTAAAAAACCCTCAAATTTCCGAACCACACTTTCCAGTCCTCTGTCTATCAGTCTGTATGAGATACTGCACATGCGAGACAGCTAACACAAGCCTTTCTTTCATTAAACCTGTGTTATATTTTAAAATGTGTCACTTTTACTGTGTTCTTTTAGTGTCTCACATCACGAGGTTCATATATTTTTTAGATGTTCTGTCAAGTTAACCTCCATTATTGTTTAGATTAGATTACTTGATACAACTCTTCAAATGTAATGTCACGCCTATAAATAACATTCACCTCCTTAAAAGTTGTGATTGGCTCGCCAGTGGATTGACAGTGATAAACAGAAAACACATTCTTTCAAGTAAAAACTATTTTCTACAATTCAAAATGTATTACAGTTAAACACGAACCATCTGCTAACATATGCATTTCCCCCTTCAGGTCGGCCTTTAGTAGATGCTCTTTTGGCAGCAGCTCCAGCCTCGAGTCTGTAGGTCTCTATCAGCTTTGCACATCTGGCCACTGCTGTCCCCATTCATCTCTGCAGAACGCGGTCAGGCTGCATGGAGATTGTGAGTTAACAACCCTTTTTTCAAGTCCTCCCACAAATTCTCAACTGGATTGAGATCTGACTTGGCCACTCAAGGACATTAACATTGTTTTTACGGCGTTCCTTGAGCTGCATTGCCTCGCTGGAAAACAAATCTTCTCCAAAGTCACAGGTGCCTTGCAGACTCCATTAGGATTTCCTCCAGATTTTTTGCATTCACTTGACCTTCCAGGCGTCCCTACGGCATGACGCTGCCACCAGCAGGATTCACATATTTCTCTGTCGATGCACAGTGTTTTACGCCAAACATGGCATTTGCTTTGATGCCCAAAACAGCTTGATTGTGGTCTCATCGGATCATAAAACCCTCTTCCAGATGGCTTCAGAGCCCACCGCATGCCCTCTGGAAAACTGTAGGCCAGATTTGATATGACAACAAGTGGCTTTCTCTGTGCTGCTGCACCACAACGCTGTGATGGGTACTGGACAACAAACATGCACACTCTCAGAAATAAAGGTACAAAATCTGTCACTGGGGTGGTACCTTTTCAAAAAGTATATTTTTGTTCCTAACAGGTCTTTAAAGGTACAAATTAATACCTTCATTCATTCATTTTCCTTCGGCTTAGTCCCTTATTTATCAGAGGTCGGAATAAACCGCAAACTATTCCAGCATATGTTTTACACAGCGGATGCCCTTCCAGCTGCAACCCAGTACTGGGAAACACCTATAAACTCTTGAATTCACACACACACTTTTGTTTACCCAATTCACCTATAGCGCATGTGTTTGGACTGTGGGGGAAACCGGAGCACCCGGAGAAAGCCCACACAAACATGCAAACTCCACACTGAAATGCCAATTCGAACAAGCAACCTTCTTGCTGTGAGCCACCGTGCCGCCATATTAATTCCTAAAAAGTACAAAAGTGTACCCTTTTGAAAAGGTACCACCCCAGTGACAGATTTTGTACCTTTTTTTCTGAGAGCGCATACAGTACGTATCCGAATTCTAGTCCTAGCCCTTCCACTTACCCCTACCCCTTGGTTCATGCATTCATGTGAAGGGGTAGGGGTGTCCCAATTCTCTGTAGCTTGGAGGTGTAGGGGTTAGAGGAAGGGCCATATAGGCATTTAAAGGGATATTTTTCAGGATCACAATTAAGGTAATGAGATATTCCCTGACTACAGCAGCAACAGGGCTGCAAAACAGAGCAAGAAGACCCACAAAAAAAAAAAAAAAAAAAAAAGAGCATTAATAAGGATTTCATAGGGGTAGTTGTGGCATAATAGTTAGGGAGCTGGACTTGTAATTGAAAGGTTGCAGGTTCAATTCCCAGTCCCAGCAGGAATTGAATGTAGGGGGAGTGAATGAACCACACTGATTGCTCCCAGAGTGTTGGAAGCAATAGTTGCCCACTGCTTAGGGTGTATGCTCAGTGTGTGTGTGTGTGTGTGTGTGTGTGTGCTCTCACTCCTCACTCAAAATGTGTGTGTGCACTTGGATGGGTTAGGGTTACCATACTTGACATACCAAAACCATACTTGATAAGACTCACTTCACTTTCATTTAACTACAAACACGCATCTGATTTATTCACATATTTTAAATTCTGGTAATGTTAGCTGATGACTTGACAGAATAGGCCAGTCTTTTAGAAAAGTGTGGTGGCAGGGAATTAGCTTTTTACAGCACAACTGGTATAATATTAATGTTGAGGTTCTTTTGGTTACATCCATGAATATGAGCGCTGTGCAAATACACAGTACAGTTTCGTGCATCCTGCAACATGATCCATCAGTCGTAACAGAGACACCTGAGGAAACCTGGAGGCTCGCATGCTCTCAAACAAAAAACGAACAACATTTGTCCAAATACAGTACAAAACGACTTTTGCGAGTGGGACCGATCACACAGACTGTACTTTTCAGGGCCGAAAATGTAAGACGCACCGCACTGCCTGTTTATTAACATTAGTGAAGAGTAGTATACTGCGCTTTTTGTTACTAGGCAACTGCAGTATTAATGGTCTTGGTGCAAGGCCGCATCTCATTGAAAACACAAGACACAACAGTGTATTTCCACTGAGTTCCAGATCATTCATATGGAAGTTCAGTGTCAATGTATTACGCTTAATTTCCTTATGTATGAATTGATAACGCTTCATCCGCTGGGCTTGCAACACATGCTAGTGACGACATAATGACGTGTGTGTGTGTGTGTGTAGTAGTGGTGTCCCATTTCATAGGGTAATATTTCCAACCCTACCGCTTCACAATCTGTTTCAAGGGCCAAGGGGAAGGCAAAGTGGTAGACATAGGCATATAAAATAGAACTGGGACTGTGCCTTATAGTCTCAATGACAGAAGCTTTAACACATCAGTGGAGTTTCAATGGCCTCCATCTTTTCTTAAAAGTCTGCACTAGGTAGACTTACAGCTGTGAATATACTCTTTCCATTTGTTAATTATTGATTTAGCTGTTCTCCAAGGGATATGGTGTAAGTTCTCCCATAACACTGACTCACCAGAAGTTGGACCTTCCAGATAGATGTATATTTATACTACAATCAATTGAAACCTCCTGAGCATATACAAACCAGCTATTTATGTGTCTACTAAAAGCAATTCGCTGCATCAGTTATGATTTAGGTGCATCAGGGGTGAATACTTATGAAATCAGTTATTTTGGAATAGAATTTTATGATTGTAAATATTTTGGATAATTTTGATAGTGTTTTCTCTTTGCAACTAGACTCGATTTCTGTTCGTCAGTGCCAAAACTTCTAAATTAGGTCCAGCCAAGGCTACAGTTTAATTCTGTGTGATTCTTGTGTGGGAATTCATTTAAACAGGTCTTTTCAGCTGTGAGATCTGCCTTTAAAATTAACAGCATCATTATGTAAATGTGTGTCCAATTGACGACAATTAAGATTTGCTAAAGTAATTCAATTACTGCACATTATTACAAAGTAAAGTAGCGAAATCAATAAGTTTGTACTTATTTAGTGCTACCTTAATGGGGTAGTTCACCCATAAATGAAAATGTGGTGTAACCTCTGGTGAAACTTTAAACATTTAAGAGATTCTTTCTTTTGTTGAACACAAAAGAAAATATGTTGAACAATGGTGGTTGCAGGCACTCATCGACTACTATAGTAGAAAGAAACTACTATGGAAGTCAATGGGTCCCAGCAACCAGCAATTTTTAAAGTATCTCCGTCTGTGTTCAGTAAGAAGGAAACTTAAATAGGTTCTGAACAAGTGAAGGGTGAGTAAATGATGACAGAATTTTAAATTTTGGGTGGACTACCTCTTTAATTGAATTAAAAACAATGAGTGCAACAACTTGCAAAAGAAAAATTGAGTTAAGTGTACTCAGAATTTTGTTTTTGGGTGTACATCTGCAGTTAAGATTTGCCAGATGATGAATCCATTGTCTGAGATGTTTTAAAAATGTTGCATTTGTACTGCGCCCTTCAAAGCATATTTGTTGTTTAATAAATCTGTGTTAAGAAAATCAAGCCAAGCCTTTGTTCACAATATGATGTAACATCTCTCAGATTTTACCTTGAATTGTCGGTCAGCTTTGAGTTACTGTAAAAAGACTGTCATAACAAAGACAACAAAAGACAGTAGAGCCACACCTCTTACCATGAAGACCCTGCTTTAGTTCAGTTTACCATCAGGTGGTTTCTGATGTGGATCAAAAATTAAGCTCTTTTCTAACTCTGCTGCTGAACAAAGGAGGAAGACAAGAGGCACACGACACTCAAAGGATCGCACAGGTTTGTGACCTTTGACTGTTTTTTAAGCTACTGATGTAATGAAACTGGTTTGGTGAGATGCAGTTACTGGAGTCTTACACACAGAAAATATTTTAAAAGTGCTGTATTTAATAAAAAAAAAATACATATTTATCCAAGCAAAACAACTTCCTCTTCCTTTTCAATGACATCACCTCTCTGATGAAGTATTTACTAGCATGTGGGCGGGATCAACCTGTCACTCACATGAGAACCACCAATAACAAACCCCATCAACTTAATACAACTTAATGTGAGTTCCACACAATTTGAGTTGGGACAACATGAGTTAACTTATAAGTTAACTTATAAGTTTTTAGAAATTTAAGTGGATTGAACATAAAACAATTAAGTTGTCACAAAAAAAAACAACTCAAGAATTGTGTTGTTTCAGCCCATTTTAAATAAGTAGTTTGAGCAAACAACAAATAAAATTTTTGGAGTGTATGATGGATCAGGACATGATATGTGTGCTGCACGGCAAGTTTTGTTATAAAAAGCTTCCAGATGGTGGAACCTCACTGTGTTTTTGTTGACTTAAAAGAGCAGTGCACTCTCCTTTTTACGTTGCTGGGCAACCACATGAATGGTCTTGATGCTGGAGCGCATGACATCAGGTGCTACTTCAGGACAGAAAAGTTAACCTTTTTTCAACTGCAGGCGCATGCTGCATCAAAAAGGTGAGGTGCATCAGGTGACTTTAAACGCAAGGCACCCAGGGCACATAAACGCTGTGCAAAATGCTTGCTGCTAAAAAGAACACCATTTTAAAAATGTTTCTATACACAGCCCATCAAAAAAAACAACTGCAAAGTGAACTCATTGCATCACTAAAGGGACATCCGCAGACTGCATACCCAACAACATTTTCAGGACTATACCAGACCGTACCATCGATGAGAACTATTGTTACTAACAAACAACATTGAAAAAGCTAAAAAATGAGGCACTTGCACAGGAAGTCTACTGGACATCAGTAAGCGACCAAACAACCTTGGTTTAGCTAATTGATGACAACTGTCATCTGCACTCATTCACTTTAGGCAAGTTAAAAATAATAAATAATAAGAATAACAAGAAAATAAAACCAGAGGATCCTTAAACTGCATATTTACAGTTAAATTCTGTGTTTTTAGTTAGCGATAAATCTAGATTAATCAGAGACCATGACTGAGATCAACGCATTAAATGAATTATTTTAATTGACTGACAGCCCTATATAACTGTAACACACAATATAGAAGACTGTTGCAATTTTCATTTCAGGCCAACTTTAAAAGGCCTCACAAACATGAGACAAGTTGCAAAGGTCAAAGCTGTCTGTCTAGTGCATGTTTACAGACAAACACAATTAATTATACTACAATAAACCATTAACAGCAGGAACACGTGCTGTGTAAACAGGCCCGTACTGGACCAGGCCTCTGAATAGCAGGTGACCATCAAAGCATGAAGCCAGATAACTAAATAAGATAATTAGAGCATGAACATACTGAAGTCCTGAGACTCTATTTAAGTAAACAGCCCTGTTTTACCAATAACACATCCATCGGTTTGGTAATCGCTGCAGTATATCTGACAATTACCAATTTATCTCGGATTATTGTGAATCAACAACTCAGATGACATCTGAACTCATATCAACTGCTTCTGTGTTATTCTGTAAGAAATAAAGTTTCATTTACAACCACACTCTATTGAGCGATTTTAGCTCCTACTTAAAGTTACGTCTTAGTTTATGTATTTGGTTGAAAGCATTAGTTCTGATTGACTTTCTCCTAAAACCGATTTACAACAACCCAAGAACAAAACATTGTCTAATTTCCAATAATACACACTTCTGTATGAGCTCTTTTCTCACAGTGTCTGAAATGGTTAGTTCAGAGATTCAGTCTTTCTAAACGCCGCCTTTCCAAGAGCCTACTCTGTTCTCATTGGTCAGAACAGCAAACAGCCGTGTGTATTGGAACATCAGCTCTTCCTCAGCACTTGTAAACACTGTGATATGAAGAGAAATGATGATATTGGATTTAAAGAATCATTTGGAGTCAAAGTTCTCATCCTTTAAAAATGAATGCAAAGTAGATTTGCTCTGGGAGTGTAGAAAACAGCATTTTATGGGCATGTCGACAACACAAACCAAAGACACAAACAACTTCAGTGTCTGAGGGTCAAAGGCATTGTTCGCAAGCAGCCAACACACACAGGCTACACAAATGTGTATTTAATGATTTAAGACACCCTTCCACTAAGTGTTAAGGTCTTTGCACGCTGATGTCTGAAATGTTTGCATGCATTTTTTTGTGTTCGTATCCAACAACACATTCATCATGCACAGAAACCTAGCACATCTACCCTGTAAAATATTTTCCGTATTTGGTGGTTCATGTTTGTTTTCACTGTATTTATTCTTTTGGATTGCATTATGGAATCTTGATCTTTCCTCCAAAAGCTTTTGATACAGAAAAGTGACTCTTGTTGACATTTTTAATAGTTTGGATTATTATAATAAACATATATTGTCTGTGTTTGTGTTGTAAATTACGATACCACACCTGGTAACAAACTGAGAGTATACTTTTTCTGTTATTTCATTATTTATTAAACAATATCTCGTCTCAAACTACAAAAAATGCCAATAAAAGTCACTTTGTTAATCTGCAGTGTTTAATTTTCAACATCAAAAGTCGACAGAGCAGAGATAAAACTCCCATAATGCAATTCACAACCGTTAATAAACATGTGAAACACAAAAAAAGGAACATGTCAATTAACGGATATTTTTTACAGTGCAGTCCAATGTGTAATAATTAATTTGTTGCAAAATAATAATAATAATCTCAAACATTTGAGATTTTGGCTTGTACGGTGTCTCAGAATTCAGAACACCTCTCAAAATACGTTCTATGGATGCAAAAAATTAAAAAAAGAAATAAATAAAATCAAAACCAATCTGATTTTTTTTTATGACAGACGAAAGTTTCAGACACAGTATGTGAATGACTCAATGGTAAGTCAAATTTATTTTTTAACATGAAAATTCCCCGGCTCTATTCTTATCTGACAAATTGTTCTGAATCTGAATCAAATTACTTTTAAAAAACGCTTGACTTTCATCCTTATCAAGAGAAGTTTAAATATGATCTGTTCAATGAAGAATAGAGCCAGAAATGTTCTCAACGTTAGTTCAAATTTATTTTTTAAGGTGAACATTTTGGGCTCTATTCTTAACTGACAAATTGCTCATATTTGAAACAAATTAATTTAAAAAATGCTTGACTTTGATCCTTAACAAGAGAAGTTTAAATATGATCTGTTCACTGAAGGATATTTTGGAAGTTTTGCCCAATGAGAGGACACTGACTTCCACTAGAGAGGGAAACTGGACTGAGTCACTCATAACCATCTTTGCTGTGTTCCCACAGGAGACGGCTGGAACATGTGACATGCTTTTAAGTGCTTGGAGCTCGTGTAAGATTCATTCGTCAGACCACAAACATTTGGGACAGGCGAAGCATGGTGCGCTTTACAGGCAAGGACAAGACAAAAAAAAAATTCAGACGTACATAAATCAGGAGAACTCTTAAAATAAGGGCTACAAACATAGCTAGAATCATCCCTTCTATTTGACTGCGACTTGTAAAGTTTTATTTTTAGGCTTAAAAAGTTGTGTGTTAGAAAGTTTGTTCATAATTATAATGTGACTCAACGCCCGCATCTGGTTTACTTCACTTTTACAGTGAGTGGGACTTGTAATATGTTTCCCACAGTGTGGCTTTGTCACGGTGTAATGATATGATTACAGCTTTAGCAGTTAACATCTTTATATTTTAGCAAAAAAATCTGTTTCAATCAAATAAATATCTATATAAGAATCATTACAGTATAAAAAAAGGTCACACTTTACAATAAGGTTTCATTAGTTAATGTTTTTACTAACATGAAGCATAAACAACACTTGTGAAACATTTATTAATCATAGTTCAATATTTACTAATGCACTATTAAAATCCAAACTTATGCTTGTTAACATTATTTAATGTACCGTGAGTTAACATGAACTAACAATGAACAGCTGTACACTACCTGACAAAAGTCTTATCGTCGATCCCAGTTGTAAGAGCAACAAATAATAACTTGACTTCTAGTTGATCAGTTGGGAAAAGTGGCAGAAGGGAGATTTAATGTATCGTCTGTTGAACTGCATCCCAATCATCACAAATACTGCAGAAGACCTACTGGAACCCGCATGGACCCAAGATTCTCACAGAAATCAGTCAAGTTTGAAGGAAAAATCATGCTTTGGGGTTACATTCAGTATTGGGGGTGTGCGAGAGATCTGCAGAGTGGATGGCAACATCGACAGCCTGAGGTATCAAGACATTTGTGCTGCCCATTACATTACAAACCACAGGAGAGGGCAAATTCTTCAGCAGGGTAGCACTCATTCTCATACTTCAGCCTCCACATCAAAGTTCCTGAAAGCAAAGTAGGTCAAGGTGCTTCAGGATTGGCCAGCCCAGTCACCAAACATGAACATTATTGAGCATGTCTGGGGTAAGATGAAGGAGGAGGCATTGAAGATGAATCCAAAGAATCTTGATGAACTCTGGGAGTCCTGCAAGAACGCTTTTTTTGCCATTCCAGATGACTTTATTAATCAGTGATTTGAGTCATTGCAGAGATGTATGGATGCAGTCCTCCAAGCTCATGGGAGTCATACACAATATTCATTCTTTTTCCACTGCACCATGACTTTATATTCTATACTGTACATTATTTCTGTTAAGTGACAAGACTTTTGTCTAAGCAAAGTCAGACCTTACTGTCCTAATTAAATCATTAAAAATCAAGGCATGATCATATTTTATTTTGCTAAAATAAGCGTAATCTAGAGGCCTTTGCCTTTCATACAGTATAAGCCACTTCTGATTTCAAATGATCAACTAGAAGTTATTATCTGTTGTTCCTAAAACTTGGAAAGGTGACAAGACTTTTGTCAGGTAGTGTTTTCTCATTAACTAACATGAACAAATACTGTAACAAATGTACAGTTCATTGTTTGTTTATGTTAGTAAATGCATTAACATGAACTAGTACAACCTTATTGTAAAGTGTTACCAAAAAAACTCAAATAGGGACTGAATCCGTATGCACTCTATTCAGTTCAAGACCACAGAATGACTCTCTAACTCCATGAATGACATTAAAAACATTAGCACACTTGCCAAAACCACAATTCTCCACAAATTCAATGCATATTTGATTTTGACAGGCAGATTTTTGTCCATCATAACAATTATCATATGGGCCAAGAATGAGCGCGTTTGGTGTAAAGGATGCATTTTATTCCAGTCGTGCTCTGATTTAAGGTTTTAACATGTTTTTCAATTATGGGAGACATCAATATTGGGATGTTGTACGATGACATTTTAACAGCTTCCCATACCAATATCAGAAAATGATGTCCAATTTGAAATATCGCCCAGTGTATTCAGTATGAATAATCGTAGCAGAAACTCATGAGTTTGGAATCTCAAATTAAATTGTTAAATTGCAGGTCAAAATGCATCACTGCAGGCTCATTGAGTTTGAGTGAGAATAATTTGCGAACAATGGCCACACAGAGAGCAGCGTTCAAGAGCCGGCCAAAAAAGACTGTTATGAGCAACAAACTGAACGGACAATCATCATCATCATCATCATCATGGTACTGAACAACACAGGGAAAAAAAAAAAAAAAAAAAAAAAACATGATGGGAAATCTCTCTCCCGTGGGTGATAGGAATCCGTCCCTGTGGGAAAATCTAAATTGTGTTGAAATGTAAAGAATGCAGATGTGGCTGCCGGCACACTCATCCTCTCTAATTGTGAATGGATGAAGAATCAAAGCAAGTCTGTTTAGCAAGAGTGATAGCGTGATAGCGTTCTCAGATAGCGCTGCTTGTGCTTGGCATCTATGGCACCAATAGGTCTTAAAGTACAAATGAAATCAAAACTAGCCACAATGATTTTGTTAGCTCACATTGCTAGTTTTGAGGTGAACAATTCATCTGTGCATGTCATTAAGAAAAAAAAAATGCTTGCCCTTGTACTATTTAATTGAAATCTGAAAATGCACTTCCTGTTTGTTTTCAGTTCAATTCTCAGATCACGTCTGTCTGAGGTATTGGGCGTGGCTAACATACTTAACCACGCCCCTCCAGCTGTCAGCTTTGACAACAAACAGAAATGGTGAGCAGGAGGTGTCTGTTAGGTTGTAATAACTCTTCTAAAACCCTTTTCCTAATGTTTCTGAATGAAATGCCTACTTTACTACATCCAATCAGCTGGCAGTAGAAAAAACAAGCCACCGCCACTGTTTTCTCATTTAATATTACGTTATGAAACATATGGAAAAAAAAAAAAAAAAAAAATGGTTGCAGCTTCCGGGTTCATGTGGACTTTAAAGAAACTGTCTTAAAGGAACAGGTTAATCATACTGCAAATATAAAACAAATATGCTATTTTCATGCATGTTCAATGTCTATTATATTATATACTACAATATATATATATATATATATGTGAGCCAGTATTTAATGTAAATCTTGACCTTTACCATAGCTAGTTCTTGTACATTCATTTAAAAACTCCAAAACAGGGTGGTAAATTAATCATTTGTAAATTAATAATTTTTGTTAGATCTTTTCAATTAACTAAACCTTCATCAAAGCAGGTCACCCACAAATTAGACTGATTCATTTACATCACTGAATTTCAATCACATCGTCATTGAAAAATGCATTAAAAATGCACTTAAAAAGTGATTTTCCTGCTTGCTCAAACTACTTATTTAAAATGAGCTGAAATAACACAATTCTTGAGATTTTTGGGGGACAACTCATTTAATTTATGTTTAATCCACTTAAATTTGTTAACTTCATTGATTTGTGTTGGGGCAACATAAATGAATTGTGTGGAACCCTGCATTTGTACAGTGTAGCACTGAAAAAAAAACTTACAGTAATTGTTTGCTCAATCACATGAATGTTAATAAAAACACAATATAATTTTTGGGTAAACTTCTACTTTAACTTGGCTTATTTTACTTTAAAGGGATAGTTCACCCAAAAATTGAAATGTGCTCTCTATTTACTCAAGTGGTTTCAAACCTTTATGAGTTTCTTTACTTTGTTGAACACAAAAGAAGATGTTTTGAATGAAGCTTAAAAAAAACGGCAACCACTGACCTCCATAGAATTTGTTTTTCCTACTATGGAAGTAAATGGTTACTGGTGTTCAGCATTCATCAAACTATCCTCTTTTGCTCTCAACAAAAGAACACTCAAAAAAATGACATTTATTTTTGTTCAAACTACTTTAATTTGAGCTGGAACAACAAAATTATTGTGGGTTTTTTTGGGCACAACTTAATTGTTTTATGATCAATCCACTTAAATTTGTAAAAACTAATAAGTCAACTTAATTCCTTCATGCTGTACAATGCAAATCAATTGTGTGGAACCCAGCATTGTTTACAGTGAAAGAACCTCATAAAGGTTTGCAACAAGTATAGGATGAGTAAATGATGACAGACTTTTTGGTGATGAACTATCCCTTTAATGTGCAAAGATGTTCAAATGTAAGTTGATTCTATCCTCCACCTTTACCCTACAAAAAGGACACCATCTGTATTGTCAATGAATAAAATCTACCAAAATAAATAAATGGCTCATATCTGTGATGATTCTCTGTCAGAGCTTGTATCCAGAACAAAGAGGACCTCTATAGACAGAAAGACAGATTACACCTGCAGCACATTACAGTAGTGAAACATCAGCACCCTTTTACAACCTGGAACTGAAAGAAAATAAGTATAAACACAGCAGACTACCACGGACCACATCAAAGCTTTACTGTTTAACAATCGTAAACAATCCAGACGAGCAAAGAGTTTCAAAAACGTTTCAAAACGTAGGTAAAAATGTCAGTAATTGTGTACCACCCTACAAAAGACAGCCAGACGTAAATTAAGACTAATTTACGGAGCAACTCTCTGATCTCATGTAAATGCAGAGTAAAGTTTATAAAATGCGTCAGCTACGGAGCTTTGAGATTTGCATTCATCAGAAAAATCTCCCCCAAAACAATTCTGCTGTTTTGATACTCGAAGAAGATCAGTGGGGAACAAAATAAAGACAAACAGAGGGGTTAAAAAAGGGTTCAAAGACGTTTGTTGACAAATACAAATGTTTCCCAGGTGCCTCGTGGAGCAAATGTGAAAACAGCAAGCGATAGCAGGGGAGGGTCCATTAAAGGTCATTCAGGGACAGTTCCCATGAACCACCAAACACTCTCCTTTCTGAACACAGATGCTCTCACATTAAAACAATTACCATGTGCGATAACTGCTTATCATAGACAGCATCTTGAGCTTTTGTTGATACTAATCTGTATTAGAGCATATAGTCCTTGTACAGAATATTAAATTGAGCAGCCTGGTCGGTCTCTTCGGTCATCTAACCAGAGACTATTATGTATCGCTACGTCGAGGCTGAAATGCAGAGGTGACCGTGCCTTCGCAGTAGCTGGTCCTAGGCTGTGTAATGCTCTGCCCCTCTGTATTAGATCGGTAAATAAAATTGACATTGACATTAAATTGTCTTTAGGTAGGGTTAGGTTTAATTTAAAAGGACAGTTCGTTTAAAAATCGGTAACACTTTACAATAAGGTTGTATTAGGTAATGCATTTACTAACATGAAGAAACAATGAACAATACATTTATTACAGTATTTGTTCATGTTTGTTAACACTAGTTAATGAAAATACAGTTGTTCATTGTCAGTTCATGTTAACATTAACTAATGTCAACTAGCATGAATTTGCATGTGATAATGCACTATTAAATGTTGAATTATGATTAATACATGTTGTACAGGTATTGTTCATCATTAGCTCATGTTAGTAAATATATTAACTAATGAAACCTTATTGTAAAGGGTGACCCAAAAATCTAATCTTTGGCATAATTAACTCACCCTTCATTAAAAAAATATATATATATACAGTATATATGAGCTTCCTTATCTCTCTTTATCTTCTTTACTACTTCTTTCTCGGTTGAACACAACGCTGGTTGATGGTCCACATAGTAATTTATTTGTCCTACTATGAAGTCAATGAATAAATAAACCAGCATTTTTCCAATAATATCTTTTTGTCTGTGTGTTCAACATGACAGAAACTCATAAAGGTTTAAAACCACAAGAGGGAGAGTAAATGGTGACGTAATTTTCATTATTGGGTGAACTATCCCTTTTATAATCAACTAAAAGGACATTAAAGTTATGTGACGTAACCCACCAAAATTCACCATATCCAGACCATCATTCAACTGGTTAAGCAATTCAATTCAAAACCAAATTGTTCAAAGCAAATGCAAACCAATTTGGTGCAATAATTATCTGAATGAATGTTCTTTAAGACCAACACAATCATTTGCATAAGGTCAATGTTGTTTTTCAATCGCTGTACACACAAATCTGTTCAGCCAATAAGATCCAATGCTTTTGGTCACGTTCCCAGAGCTCTGTGTTTCCTAAAATTATGTCCCTGTCCCAAATTGCAGCCTAAACCAGGGGTGCTTATTTCAGTTCCGGGAGATCAACCTTCCAGCAGAGTTCAGTTGATCAAACGTCTACAAACCCTAAACAAACACACCTGTATGCAATTACAATATCAAGTGTTTCTGAAAATCTTAATCAGCTAGTTTAGACGTGTGCGATCAGGGTTGCAGAAAATTAGATCTCCAGAAACAGGACCTGGCCCTCATGCCCAAAATACTCACAATCTTCTATGAGTCTTTGCATTTTTGAGATGTAATGTAGACCCTCATCCTGAAGTTTGCAGGGATGGTCACCCCAGTGCATATATTAGGGCACACTAGGGCATATACTAGGGCACATATTGGCCTCAAGAGACCTCACTTCACAACCCTTGTGTATTGTTCAAATTGACTACCCTTTTTTTATGTTCATGCCTGTTTTTGCCCTATTGACTTCCATTATAATGACATTTATTGATTCCAAAGCCATGAAAGCATATAATCATACATTCTTGATTGTTAGTGGTTTTCCCTGTTGGCAAGAGGTAAAATGTGTAATTTTAACTGTTGATCATCAGTTGGCAGCATTAACCCTTTAGACAGGCCTGTGCAAAAAAGTTTTTGGCTTTTATATGGAGTTCTATGAGTAAAACAGCAGATTCTAGTGTGTATGCAGAAATACACTTACTGTGTTTACTGTTTTTAGAGCTGAGCTGCTTTTGATTTTCTCAGACATACAAAGATAAGTGCGCAAAGGACTCTCTCTCACAAACACACACACACGCACACACACAACTCCATATAAAAGGCAGAAACTAAGCTTTTTTTGCACTGCAACTGATAATCAACAGTAAAATGTACACATTTGACCTCTTCCCAACCAGCAACAACCAAGAATGCATGATTATTTGGTGTCATGGCTTTGCAATCAAAAAATTTCATTATAATAGAAGCCAATGGGGCAAAAAAACTGTCACAAACATAACAAAAGAGTAGTATATTTGCACATTTCAAAGCATTTTCCTCAAAATATGTGTCAAATAAGATGTCACCAAAAATCATTTCATTTGCTGAAACACAGAGAAAGTTGTGGCCAAATAAAGACTCAAAATCGCCCCAGAGTAGATGAAAACATCCCCAACAGCACACAAGGGTTAATGCTGGGTTCACAAAAAAAAACCAGAATTACTGTAAGTGTTTGCGCTAGTAAATTACATGCAGTCAATGCAAATGTGCAAATAGAGGCAAATTATCATTGTGTGGTGCAAACGACACATAATGGGCAATACATTTGCCATAAACTTAAATGCAGTGTTTCTAATTTGCTGTGAATCCAGCATTAACATTCAAGATGGGCTCGGTACAGCATATCCGCACAAACGTAAATGCATATCAAAAGTGTGCCATTTGGGACAGAGCCGACTACGGTTCACTACATGTGAACACGATAATCACACTTGGATCGTCACCAAAACAATCATTTTGAAATAGCCTGAACGAGGTGGTCTCGGCCTGGATCTGCAACGGTTTGCTTTTGGTGAGAAAGTAATCCGACCCAATGGACCAACAAACCAGGCACTCACAGTGTATGAGTTATAATGTACACACTATGAAAAATAGCTTTTGTTTTTGTAATGCTTCTCAGAATTAATTGAGGGTTAACCTGGAGCAAAGATGATGTGAAATGGCTAGCTGAAATTGGGTCAGAATAACGTTTCAAAAACGACTGTCCCAAACTTACACTAATACAGAAAAAGCCTTTATTCTTGCTCCAAAAAGTATCCAAAGCTGCTATCTATCTATCTATCTATCTATCTATCTATCTATCTATCTATCTATCTATCTATCTATCTATCTATCTATCTATCTATCTATCTATCTA
>CAIGQV010016192.1:337830-359200 GCA_903798115.1 Danio jaintianensis
CTATCTATCTATCTATCTATCTATCTATCTATCTATCTATCTATCTACCTACCTACCTACCTACCTACCTATCTATCTATCTATCTATCATCCCAGAACATAGAGGTGCTCTGATCATAAACATGAGTTCACCGGCAAGTGACAAATATCGCTCTGTTTAAAAATATTCAAAATATACTCTATGAAAGTGAACCAAACAAAGAAGAAATTACAAAATTGTATTAATTTGATTACTGTGATCCTTCTAAACTGAAGCCAAGTAGTTACGGTGAACAAACAAACCACATTCGCATTGTGGCATACTGTACAATGTGCGTTGGCACATGATATCAATGATAGCACACAACTCATTATCATTAGAGAGGCTTTACACCTTAACCCACCCTTAAACCTACTCATACCACCAAACCTGTCCCTAACCCGACCCCTATCCCACCTCAAGAGCACTAGAAGTGTTCTGCAATACATTATGAACACACAAAGTACAGTGTATTGATTTTTTGATGCAAGTACATAGTAGTTAAGGCCACTTAATATAAAGCGAACATTCAAGGCTTTCTTTATTCACACACAAAAGAAAATATTTTGAAGAATGCTTAAAATTGGTAGCCATTGAGTCACATTGTAGAAAAAGCTCCCAGTTTCCAACAAACATTAAAATATCACCTTTTGTGTTCAACAGAAGAAATAATCTCAAATTGGATTTGAATAAGCGGAAGGCTGAGTCAATAATGACATAGACGTTATTTTTATGTGAACTGTCACTTTAAGCATACAGTATCAAAACACTATCCTAATGATTCAACATTCAGATCAAAGATGACAAGATTTCACACATTTTGACTCATCTCTCACATGTGAGGATGTTGCATTCGAGGTGAAAATATTGGACTCACACTTTACAGTCTTATGAACGCGTTTCATTTCTTACAGATGGTTTGAGGTCCAAAGAAGCAGATGAACATCTGAGGGGATTTTGTGCCAGCAAAGAGTCTCATGACTGACCAGATTCGCATTTGGGAATTCATTAGGCTCGGGCCACTGCTCCGGGCCGGTATCATATGCTTTTGACGCCTGTTTCTCCTCTGTTTCTTACTTCTACAGGCCCCATGGCCATATAAGGCAGGTAACAGGAAGGACAGTCCATAAATCATCTTCTCCAGCCATACAACATTAACATATTTAGTGGTAAACTTTAGTATAGGGACCAATACTCACTATTAACTAGTGGCTTATTACCTGTCTATTATTAAGATATTGACTGTTTATTAGTAGTTAATAACTATACATACTCTGCATGATCTTGTTCTACATCCCAAATCCTACCCATAATCTAACTACTACCTTAATAACTATTAAAAAACAGCAAATTAGGAGTTCATTGAGATAAAGTCCTTGTTAATAGTAAGAACTGTACCCTTAAATAAAGTGTGTCCGCATTAGTTCACCCAAATATGAAAATTATGTTATTAATTACTCCCCCGCGTGTCATTTCAAACCCCTAGACCTTTGTTCATCTTCAGAACACAACTTAAGATGTTTTAGATGTGTTATCCTATACACTACCTGAAAAAAAGTCTTGTCGTCGTTGTAAGAGCAACTTTACAACTTGACTTCTAGTTGATCATTTGGAAAAGTGGCAAAAGGGAGACTTTTCTGATGAATCATCTGTTGAACTGCATCCCAATCATCACAAATACTGCAGAAGACCTATTGGAACCCGCATGGACCCAAGATTCTCACAGAAATCAGTCAAGTTTGGTGATGGAAAAATCCTGGTTTGGGGTTACAATCAGTATGGGTTGTGCGAGAGATCTGCAGGGTGGATGGCAACATCAACAGCCTGAGGTATCAAGACATTTGTGCTGCCTATTACATTACAATAATGGAGATACACAGTACACAATACACAGGAGCGGGCAAATTCTTCAGCAGGATAGCGCTCCTTCTCATACTTCAGCTTTTACTTCAAAGTTCCTGAAAGCAAAGAAGATCAAGGTGCTCCAGGATTGGCAAGCCCAATTTTGAGCCCATTAATGAGCATGTCTGGGTAAGATGAAGGAGGAGGCATTGAAGATGAATTCAAAGAATCTTGATGAACTCTGAGAGTCCTGCAAGAACGCTTTCTTTGCCATTCCACATGACATTATTAATAAGTTATTTGAGTTATTTGAGTTGTTTTGTCACATTGAGGAACCCTTGGTGCACCAGAATTAGTTTTAGATCAACAAACATGACGTCATGGATTCTTGGAAGTTGGTCTGAAACCAGTATCCATAGGATGTGTCTTTATTCAGAAACGCTGCCTGTAAAGTCACTGACTGACTGAGCAGCTGGTTTCGCTTATGGACGCAGCCAGAAGGATCATCATCAGTTGAATATCTCCACCTGCAGCTCATCATATGAAGATGTGCGCAGCTGTGCCGCTCCACACCATCATCCAGGACCATTAAAGAGAGACCCTCCTATTCTGGATGGCCTGGTTCAGCGGAAGTTGAGGTGATGGCTTAAGGACAAGTACAGATCCAGAGAATCCATGAGCGCTGGAGGCATATGAAAAGAGCCATATCAAAATGCCTTCCAGCTCGTGAACACGCTTGCAGGCCAGCACATGTGTAGCGACATTTATGGAACCGTGTAGACATAAAAAGTTTACTTTCAGAGCACGGTTTTCTCCTCCCTGACCCTCGGAGGATGGCAGGATGTTTGGGGGCCATTTGGACATATAAATGTCCTTGCACAAGTCAAAACGCATAAATTATACTGTATCACAACACATCAGGAGATGCTTTAAACTCTGACGCTTATTTTGGACAGAAGCAGGCTTACAGAGAGGATAAACTGTTTAAAACTCCTTTTTTTTTATTTTTTAGAAACACTGGAGACTAATATTAAAAATGTAATGTTATTCATGCAATACACAAAAAAAAAAATTGTGTTGATGTAACCCAACATTGGGTCAAATAAGGACAAACCAATTGTGGGTTAATGTTTTCAATTAAATTTAAATTACAATTTTTAACCCAAAAGTTGGGTTTGTCCATATTTGACCCATATTTGTTGTTGTTTTTACAATATTTGAGTGAGATGCTAATGGTCTAATTTGATTCCATGATTTATGCTAAGCTAAGCTAAAATTGCTGCAGACAGACATGGAGATCGGCTGAATGGATAAAAAAAATGGCAAAAATCAACTGTTTAACTCTAGGGAAATTGTCAAATGAGGCTATTTTCCCTTTTAGAGTCTTTTAAAGAAACACTAAATGTTTAAATTAAGAGTTATTTGATGAGTTTTTGCTAAAGATTTATATTGTATAAATATTCGTTTTTAAACTTAAATGATTGAAGGCAGGGGCGACACGGTGGCTCAGTGGTTAGCACTGTCGCCTCACAGCAAGAAGGTCGCTGGTTCGAGTCCCAGCTGGGTCAGTTGGCATTTCTGTCTGAGTTTGCATGTTCTCCCTGTGTTGGCGTGGGTTTCCTCCGGGTGCCAAAGGAGGAACACATGCGCTATAAGTGAATGGAATAATCTAAATTGGCTGTAGTGTATGTGTGTGCATGTGAGAGTGTATGGGTGTTTCCCAGTACTGGCTTGTAGCTGGAAGGGCATCCGCTGTGTAAAACATATGCTGATTAAGTTGGCGGTTCATTCCCTTGTAGCGACCCCTGATGAATAAAGGGACTAAGCCGAAGGAAAATGAATGAATGAATGAATGATTGAAGGCAATTGGTTTCCTCAAAAGGTTTGAGTTCTCTTAACTTATTAGGTTTTACAGTGTAATTGTAAAACAGATGGAAGTCCTTGACCATTGTACTTGGATCATGTATATTATTGCAGCATCTCAAGCAAGACACCCAAGTCACAAGGTAACAAATTTAAGTTTACATAAAATGTTTCAAGCTCTTGAGAACTGCCCTGTGTCTCGTAAGTGTAAAAACATTCAGTCTGAAGCAGTTCAAGATCAGACACCTCCCTGTTGATTTCACTGTCTCTTTATGTCAGATAAGGTGCCAAGTGTTATTTTAAACCAATAAAGGGGAAAGCCCATAATCAATATGCACTAGGCACCATAATGAGAAAATTAGAGTTAGTTATGCCATGAAATGGTTTAGATGAGTCAAGTGTCAACACTGCAATCACAGAAATTCAAGACAGATTAGATTTCTCTGAGGACTCATGAGTTTGCCAAGAAACATAACTCCATAACTTAACAACAGAGGCTGTGCAAGAAAAAAGACAGAAGTGTTTGATTTTAAGAGGATTATTCTCAGAAAATACATCTGCGAAACAAATTACTTGATCTTCTCTAGATCGGTCCAAATAGGGAGCACAATTTGAGATAGTGCAGCAAAGAAACTGATTCTCACCTAAATGAACACCACAACTTCATGTGCTTTGGAAACCATTCAGAACTGTTCTCCTTACGAGGCTGCATTTTAGACCTGGGCACCCAATGAATGATCAAAAGAAGCTCTGAAAGCCAGATCATAAAAGGATTGTCTACGCCAATGTACACAGTGTGCCTCGCTTTGTTTTTGACAGGCTGTTCATCTGTCCAGGCTCAGTGAACGCAGAAGGTTAGCTGAGGTTTCAGCCTCTTAGCATGCGTGCCGCTGTTTACTATTGGGCAAGTGTACCTCTACTTGTTTATAATTCTACAATATTGGATCTGTTTAGACACCAAGCTGCCTTCTTGGCTTCTGTGGCAACATCCTTATAGAAAACGGTATAACCCTAACCCTAACCTGACCTGTCTGAAAGATAATGCTTAAAGTCCACATGAACCGGAAGCTGTGACTGTTTTGTTTTTTTGTATTGTGACAGTTCCTAAAGAAACGCAATATTAAATGAGAAAACAGTGGGTGTGGCTTGTTTTTTCTACTGCGAGCTGATTGGATATAGTAAAGTAGGCATTTCATTCTGAAAGATCGGGAAAAGGGTTAGGGGAGAGTTATTACAACCTAACAGACTCCTCCTCCTCACCATTTCTCTTTGTTGTCAAAACTGACAGCTGGAGGGGCGTGGTTAAGTATGTTAGCCACGCCCAATACCTCAGACAGACCTAATCTGAGAATTGAACTGAAAACAAACAGGAAGTGCATGTTCAGATTTCAATTAAAGATTACACGAGCAAACATGTTTTGTTTTTCTTAAAGACATGCACAGATGAATTGTTCATCACAAAACTAGCAATGTGAGCTAACAAAATCAATATGGTTAGTTTTGATTTCATTTGTACTTTAAGTAAAAAACAAAGACTTGAACACAGACAACAATTCATCAGAGACTGACTGCAAAACTGAAAGGAACACCGCAATTTTCCAATTATGATAACATACATTTTTTTAGCATAAAAGTCACAATTACAAACAAACTTGAATAGTTCTTTTCAGTATAGAGTGAAATATAATTATATACTCAGGGTTCGAAATTAACCTTTTTGCTTGGTAGCACTGGTAGCACCAGTCAAAATTTTGTCGCACCCACCAATTATGAGCACCGTTACTCCAAGTTTTATATTAACAGATTTATTGCATTTAAAATCACCACTAATCAAAACTAACAAACAAACCAAAAAATATATGCATGCGCCCACCGGCCTTGCACGCACTGCTTGACATGAATTAATCTCAGCTAACGATAATAACTTTGCTGTTCTCACGGGTGCTGTCTGACATTGCACAGATGATATTGACATATAACTTATTATTTGAATACGTCATCTTAATAGCAATACTGGTCTTTTCAAAAGCTGCAATATGAGTGAATGCAAGCCCGTTTGCAATGGTGTACACGGTGTTACATTTTACATATAGCTGCCACCTGCACGGCTGACAGCATCCTGACAATTAAATGAAGGATTAAACAGAACCTCTCACATTTAAATTGTGTAGATGTGGCAAATGCTGTTACCTGCACACTCCGTCACACTGGCTTTATGGTGAACACTTTCATTTTCATAGCAGACTTCAACCCACTGGAAGTCTTTTATTCACTCTTCGAAAAGTGTAGATGGTGGATTAACATTCACCACGATCACTAATCAGACGTGCCATTATTTGTAACTTTAGGTGGTTTCTAAAACAAAATCTGTCAGTGTTATTTTCATTCTCTCATATTCAGCGCTTTACATTTTCGTGGTTGTAGCTCCCTGTCATCTGAAGGCATTGACTGAGTGATTGACAGGTGATTTTAACCAATCCATTCGTGTTCAGTGCTAGAGCAGTGGGCCAATCAGAAGAGCTTGAAGGCGGGGCAGGTATTGCAGGATTTGTTTACTGCAGCAAGTTGACATGACAACTGTTTTAAACTATTCCTGAGCCCTGCGTTTCGCATTTCAGGTGCAAAGATGCATTCTGCATGAATGTCTCCTAAAACATTTTTAGGAGCACCGCACGGCACTCGCACAAACGCTACCAAATATATTTTGAGGTCGCATAGATAAAATTTCGGGTGCATATGAGACCAAAACGGTCACAGATGATTTTCACAGTTTATGCTCATTGCAAATACATGCCATTTTTGCAAAATGTGTAATATGTTGCTCCGGGTACAATTCGTAGCATATTTCTGATGTCAAATCCACTAGAGGGCACTGTCTACATTTTTGTAAATCTTGAAATATGTTACTTAGGGTACAGTTTTGTTGTATGTTTCAGATTCACATCCTTCTTATACACGTCCGTGAAAAGGTATCGCTTGTCATACAGATCATCTAGACCAATAAACCACTGACTTAAACCATTGCTTAAACCCAACCACTAGTGTTTACAAATGCAAATGTAAAAGAAAAGGCAAATGTAAGAGAAAAGCGCACGGCAACCATGTAGATTTACCTTAATTTTACATCGCTTTTATGTCTTTTGCGGAAGAGTGCTTCATCATACTCCTTTAATAATCCTTTATTCGTCGATAATATGTCACTGTAAATATCATTATTGTGAAAAGGAACAAACGTTGTTGGTGTCATGCTGCCCCCTAGTGTTCATTTTAGCCATACATTCCAGTCAAACATATATAAAAGTTTAAGTTAAGCAAGTTTATGATCAAAGTAATATTAACAGGCTTTGAATGACCACCCTTCCTTTCAACAGTAAAATACAGTGTGCAAACAGACTCTTGGAAAAAAACAGTCTAGCTTTAAGTCATCCAATCCGACAACCACCACTGAAGTGATCCAGCCATATGAATCATAATGCTGATTTTCCTTTACGACATTCCCTCTGATCCTCATTTGAAGATGCATTCATTCAGAAAATGATCTCTACAGTTGCAAACGCTGCTTAGTTGAAGATTTTTGCTCAGATCCTAATGCAGGCCAGATGTCCACTTGTCTTAGCGAAGCCCATTCTACTCAACAGCTGTTTAGTTTAATTGACTATGACCGGAGGGTGGATCCCATTGCACTGTTCATGTGAAAAATGCACCACAATCACGCTCTTCCCTTTCATTTGTTTGCCTCCCGGAGAGATTAATCCCAAAGAAATACAGCAAACATTCCACAGGCTGGTCAGAGAATATGGTACAGTGGATGAAAATAGTAGGATGGGCTGGAGAGCGGAGCTTGCTGTAACATTTAGTCAGCTGAAATTCACAAAAGCATGATGTTGCAGACCCTAGAACTTCCTCCAAAGATGTGCAAATGAACGATAATGAAAAAGTATTTCAACAATATTATGCACTTATATACATAAGAATACATATAGTTGAAGTCACAATTATTAGCCCACCTATGAATTTGTATTCTTTTTTAAATATTTCCCAAACAATGATTAACACAGCAAGGGATTTTTCACAGTATTTCCTATAATATATTTTCTTCTGGAGAAAGTCTTATTTGTTTTATTTCGGCTACAATAAAAGCAGTTTTTAATTTTGAAAAAACATTTCAAGGTCAATATTAGCCCCCTTAAGCACTATTTTTTTTTGATTGTCTACAGAACAAACCACTGTTATACAATGACTTGCCTAATTACCCTAACTTGCCTAATTAACCTAATTAACCTAGTTAAGCCTTTAAATTGCACATTAAGCTGAATACTAGTATCCTGAAAAATATCTAGTAAAATATTATGTGCTGTCATCATGAAGTGCAATTTAAATGCTTTAACATGCTAAGTGAACATTCTTGTTTATCTGAAAAACAATGCTGAAGTCAGATATTCTGCTTTGAAAATGTGAGTTACGTGCCGGAACGCTGTCTTTGTTTTGGTTCTTTTAACCCGCCCACTGCCAGTTCAGCCAATTATATTTCAGCACCCCGGGTTGCCTTGTTGGAAAATCATGTATTTCATTCATTTAGTCAGGAAGGCTCTCAAAGCATGTGTCTGTGACCGAAATGCGACCTCCGGTGGACAGTAGCAGACTCCCAAATGAGACGCAGATTCAGAGTTCCACATGAGGTTATTAATTAGCAAATAATATAAATATTACAAACGTAAACATTAGGTGAGCAGGTTACATTGTAACCCCGTGTCCTAACAACACGCTAAGTAACCATATTTGTAGTGATAAGCAATTTGGCTGTTTGCACCAGATGAAACACGACAGAAATTGAATTACAGCCATTCAGAAGCACAGAACATGCACTCACTCATGAAATGGTTTATAATCTAATTAATACATATTAAACCTCTTTAACATTATTAAATGTAGATGCTGAATCGCTGATGTGTTAGTTTTGAGTCACAGTTCTAAAGTTCAATTTCAAACGGTTTATTTTATTTTCAAGATCTAAGGGAAAACTATCTGCTGCTGCTTTTAGTAGTATGGCAATAAACGTCATGTAAAACGGCATTCAAACTCACATTATTAGCATTTAACACTGAACTAAGCACATGAGGTGTACCTGAGGTGATCATTGTCATAGTTTTCTGTTGTTCAGCTGCAAGAAATAGAAGCCGTTTCTAATATATCAATTCCAGGTGTTGGTTAGAACAAAAACTCCTTTTAATATGAAAATATTCCTTCTATCGCGTGCCGTTGATTTTATTTAGAAAACAACTTAAATCAGCCTTAAATCAGCCTTTAGGTTCGATAGTCAGGCTCGCTCATGTTGGTCCTCAATATGGCAACCTGCGCTTGCGTTTGTTTTGATCCAGGAATGCAATACCTAGTCCAACCACTGGGTGTCAAACTTATATACTGCACCTTTAAGAGGGCTAATAATATTAATAATAAATATTATTAATAATAAAATAATTTTGACTTCAACTGTGTCTGAAATTTAACTCTCTTAATTTGATCTCACCATGACAGCAGTTTCAAAGTGGCCCAGCTTACCCCACTCCAGAACTATCAGTTTTTCTTTTCCTGGATTTCGCCACAAAATGATTCCATCCTCTGGAAGTGTTAGTCACGCAAATCTCAAGGTCTTTCGAGGTTACTCGAACTCTCCAATTGATTTCCTCCCAGCAGAAAACAGCAGTGAACTTCTCCTCAACCGTTCCTGCACTCAGTCAACGTAAATACACGTTCCATAAGGAGCAAAGCAGTTATTAAGGAATGAGGTTTTATCATGGTGCGGCGTGTGTGTGCCGAACCGATCCGGTTACAGGGGCCGTCATTTTCACAAGAACTCAAGGCCATAACAATGGCAAAGATCCTGGAGACTCAAGCCAGGAAAGAACAACTGTAGTGAAGCACATTACAGCGGCGGAGACTATTCAAACGAACTGAATCTTCTCACGTGACCCCCCAATTACTGGAGCTCAACGGGAGACTCGCTGCTCCCTGTAACATCTGTTTAAGCTCCACTGCTTGCCTCTTCGCTCATTTGGGTGCATTTGAAGGTCCACGGGGCCCGGAAACATCCCTTTTACTTGTAAACATTTGGTGGAAAACTCTGCTTTGAGACGGCAACACCGAGGACGGTAATTATCTGTTATTGTGTGCAGCTGCTTTACTCCGACATGTCCATATCCAGTCAAAAATCAGCCAGAGATATATTGCAGGAAAAACTAAAGGCCATCGTTCAATCCTCTGAGTCACACTTTGGTTTTTTTTTGCTGTCCTTGAGGCATTGCATTTATTTCCATTCATAAAATTCATAGAGTGTTTGTGGTTTCTTGCCACTCTTCACAAATACAATGGAGTTTGGTGTCCCGTGGCACACATCACATGCTTTTTGTTAACACAATTATATGTTAAATATAAAATGAACATAACAGGAAAACTATTTCTAAACATAATATTGCTATGATCTGATTTATGTATTATTGAATTGTTGTGTGTTTGAGATACCATTTGAGTTTCTATTAGTATGTATTATATCTGATTTAAAAATGTTCAGATTGGTTCTCGTCATTTAGTTTGTGTTAAAATATTTAGGAGGATATTATAGAAAGTGATTTGCTGGTCGGAGTAAATAAAAAAAAATAACAATAATCTTGACACTAACAAAGTGCAAGAAAACATCTAATCCCATAAATAAGTGCGTTTAGAAATATACCATATTGTGACAAAACTGCAAATCCCACACAAATGAGTATGAAATTATCCATCCATCCATCCATTGTCTGCTGTTTATCCGTGGCTGGGTATGAAATTATATAATATTTAAATGTACCTTCATTTTAATTTTTGATTTTATGAAGATTCTGTTTTTATCAACAACAGTCGTAGTTGTTTGAAAATAAGTTGCAAACAGAACATGGGCTTGGGCAAAACATGCCCCAAAATAAAATAAGAAAGGAAGAAAAAAAATAAATGAATGATGAATGAATGAATAAATGAATAAATAAAATAAAATAAAATAAATAAATAAATGAATGAATAAATGAATGATGAATGAATGAATAAATGAATAAATAAAATAAAATAAAATAAATAAATAAATGAATGAATAAATGAATGAATAAATGAATGATGAATGAATGAATAAATAAAATAAAATAAATAAATAAATGAATGAATGAATGAATGAATGAATGAATGAATGAATGAAATACAATAAATAAATTGAATGAATGAATGAAATTAAATAAATAAATAAATAAATAAATGTGTTTTTAAATAAAATAAAATAAAATAAAATAAATTAGTTGTTTGACTCCAAAAAAATGATTGCGATAAAATAAAATAAAATATATATTTTTAATTATATAATAAAAATAAATAATAAATAAAATTGTTTAGTTCTGCTGTTACAATTAATGCGAACAAGTAAATTGAATAATTTGAATAATATTGAAAGTGTCTATCCTTCTGCAGCAGCTTTTGCATAAATTGTGTTTTTAAACTAACATCATGGGCATGTTTTGCCAGAGTAGCTGAAACATGAAATGCGCAAAAAACATTTATGTTTCTATTGATCAACATCAATAATCACTGCTACAATATCAAGAGCAATAAATAATGATTTTTGTCACAACCCCTGAAGCCCTTCACTGTAATGTTTTATTATTATTATTATTATTATTATATAATCAATATCCTTTACTGTATGTAGTAGATTTTTAAAAATATAAATACATATGTGAGTCTCTGAAGATCAATAAAGAATTTTAAACACTTGCAGATTACATTTTAGTGGCTACAGTTTATAGTTCTCTGAAGGATTGAAGTAATTTGATCGATTGATACAGTAATTATGAAATTCAAATTCAAAAGACGTTATCTTCACGCCCTAATTAAGATACATAAAAATGCCCCTCCAAGAAGGAAAAGATGGAAAATTCAGTTCTGATCCCTGCCATATTTTATATTCCACATGTGAAAATTGACTGATAAAAGTTGCATCTTGGCTTAACAGTCATCAATGAGAAAGAGGGTTTCCAAAGAAATGTGTTTCAAAGAATGATAGCTTGACTTCATATGTCACAACAAGATGGAGATCAGGCCGTTTTCAATATGAGCCCTCCGTGGATTGTTGGAAGAGATTCAGGTTTAGACTGACTATGCAGTTCAAACAAGATTCAGATAAACAGGGATTCATTCACACATGCACACACTCAAACACAGCAATAACATCCAGTTATTCAGTCTGCCTTTGGACGCTCAAAAAAGGAAGAGAGTCTCTTCTCCAGGAATTCTTCTCTTTACTTTTTTTTTTTTCATTTGTGTGAATACTCAGCATTCAACCATGCTCACATCTGGGACCCATTTTGTCCAACATCTGTGCCTGGTACCTGATACGACAGGAACGACGCTCTGGAAATATCCAATAGTAATATTAATATTAATATTTCAGCGTCCCTAATCCAGGTATGTGGTGAAACGGGCGATAACCTGCACATTGTTGCTACATTCAAAACGAGTCTGACCGCCAATAGCTCCAGACCAAAACATAACCCGACTGTCATGGATGTGATTTGTAAAAATGAAGTATGAGAAACTAGATACTCCATGCAGAGAGGAAACAAGTCGACCAACGTCAAGCAAACGTCACTGGAAACTGGGCCAATAAATCCAATGAAAAATGCTTCAATAGGGAATTTTCTCCACTTGTTTGATGAAAGAGATCCAATAGAAAGAAAAAAGACGATGTCGGAAACACAACAGACTCTCTGAGACGCCTAACACTTTCACTCTTCGTTTTTCATTCTCGTGTTCGATGAGTGAAAAAATTAAACTGCCGTAATTTCACGAAACCCAAACATTCTTCAAAGGACCAATTGAAGATGGAAATAATGAGAGGCTCAACCAGAAATTCTCATCCATGCATACCCGGATAATTTCTTCAATGCTCAAAAAAACAACTTTAAATCACTTTTGGAGGACAAAGATCTGTGTGGTTTATTAGTTTCCATTGATGTAGAACATTGTTTATTTGTGTGTCATAATCAAGTGAGAACTTTATTAGAGTGCCTGTGAGCACATAAACGTTAGCAGTTGTTGAGCTCACCCCAAAATGAAAAAAATTAAAATTAAATGTCCATCATTTACTTGCTTTCATGTTGTTCCAAGACTTTTTCAAGCTATTTTTTAGGGATGCACCAAATTTTCGGCTGCCGAAAATGATCGTTTTTGAGCTGAAAGAGAAAAATTATTGAAAATATGTTGCGTCACGCTAACCAGTGATCTGGTTTCATTCTCCCTCCAGTGCTAGTCACTGCGTTGTAAAGAGGCTTTCACACCAGACATGGAAAAAGCTGTGCAATGAAAACCATTAATTTCAATGGCTTGCATCACACAAGAGCAGTTTGTTGCTGCACCAATCAAAGTGCAAGAAATGTGGGGCGCACTACTGACTAGCTTACGCAGACGCTCCGGTCAAAGTTCAAAATATTCCGCTCAAGAACACGAATACTTATCTATGCATGAACCACACAAAAGTTAAGTCCGCTAAAATAACGCGCAGATAAGACATTTCGATGTAGTTCTTGCTCCTGTTGCTGACAATAATGCTACTGTGCTGCCATGGCAACGCTGATAAAATGCATAGACTGTAAAAGATATGGACATAGTATCCGTGACGTCACCCATAGGTTTCTGAAGGGCGCAAATGAAGCTACAAGTGGGCATGGCCAACCGGCTCCATTTTGTTCGCACGTCATCGCTCCAACCGGGGGATACCAAACAAGGGCAAAGAGGCGGAGCGTGAGCTTTTGCTTAGACAAGCGTTTCTCCCAAAGAAAAGATTAATACTTCGTTACCTGCGACTCGCTTGTATTCTGACCACATGTGCTTGGTTGTATACTACATTAATAAAGTGTTTAGTCCTTTAAAAACACTGTTGTAACACATTAAGCCACTAAACATTGTTCTTATGACGCTTTTCTACAGGAGGAAAACGCAAATTACTTCCAAATACTTAATATAATACTTCAAATATAGTCTGTGTTAGTAAATGCAAGGCTATTTATGAAATCCAGGCATAACACTGTATGACAACGTTTCAGATGACTGTTCTAGAGCCTATAGCTAATCAATCTGTCAGATTCTGGAGTGCATTACAGCTCTGAAGAACATTATAAATGATAAATGATCTTAAATAAAACAAATACATTTATAGATATGGTATAAGTATATAATTTCACTCACCTGTGAAATGGAGGCCACTTGAATGGTTTGTGAGCACAGTTAAGTGCACACAGCATGCCATATTACCTGATAATTGTAGGAAATAATTACAAAAAGCAATTGACTGTGTAAAGCCACATAAAAAAAAAACAAAAATACAATGTATACGCCGAGTTCAGCGGCTAATCAGCCGGAATCAGCTTAGGTGATGAGACAGCGAGCAGCGAGACCTAGCTGTCACTCAAGTGGCCACGCCCTTAATTATGCAGACTTAATATAACTGAATATAAACGAAACAGATAAGTTATAAAAAAAATTCACCCCTCTCACAGTTGTCATGAAGGGTAATATTAGCTATATGCACCAAAATCGTTTTTTGTAACAGGATGTAAACACCTTCTTTTCTGCTGTAAAGTTGGCCATTTTAACAGTGGGCTCAATAGAAATCTGCTCTATTATGGAGCCAGGACTAGCGGAAATTAGATGAATTGCAGTTTCAGTCATTTCCGTATTTGCTTCAAGAGGGAGAGCGGGAGGTTGCCGCTTGGTAAAATGATGCCTCTCAACTTGTTTACTGTGAATAAAATTTTAACTATCAATAAAATGTGGTTATATTACTGGTTTATGTTTTCTTTTAAATCAGTTAAATTTTAATTGAGTTTAACATGTTTTACAGAATTACTTTAATAAAATAATAAATAATTATTACAAAACAAATTTTTCGGTGGTTAACGATGCTTCAAAACATTCGCAAAGGCATCCAAAAATCTACTCATTTGAATGAAATGTTTAAAATGAACATATTTAATTTAGGTTTTTTTTATTTAGGTTTCAACCAAATTTTTGGTAAAATATGGGTTTAAAGGAGGTTCAACAGGGGTTACATTTTTATTATTATTATTATTATTAATATTAATATTATTATTATTTTAAAATTACTATTAGTTTAAGTTTTAGCTAGTTTTTTGTCATTTGGGTTAAAACAACAGATTTTGATGAGTGTATCTGCTTATTGTGTGAGAACAAATCTCACTGGATCTTGCAGAAGCTCAAGGTGCAGCATGACATGCAAGAATGAACGCCATTGGCTCTCAGGCATCAAGCAAGCATGCCTAGGTTTTAGAGACCAAAACTGAACACTGTAAGTAAAGTTTGCTGATTAATATATTTGGAACAAGATACCTGGATTAATATGTAAGACATAAAGTACATCCAGGTGGTTGTTAAGGCATAACAAAGCCCACAGATTTACCAGCAGCTGTTGACTCAAGGGTTTTTATTCTTCAAAAACAACCGCCTGGATGTACTTTATACAGCTTATTACACTTTAATTAAAGACAAAGCTGACAGAAATGAAAACGGCAGAATGGAGCATACACTAATCTGTGTATTATTCACAAAATGGCAATAACAGATAAAAACAGTGGCGTGATAGGTATAATTATGAATGCGTATGTATTTACTGATGGTCAAGATGATTTGAAGTAACCTAATGAGTGTTATTAGTTTTTCAGCGGTTGTTATCTGGGAATAACATACCTTGGAGTGTTGTGATTGACCAATCAGAATCAAGTATTCCAGACAGGCGTTTAAGAAATTGGTATAATATTTGGATTAATATATTTTGGAACAAAATTTGCATTTTTTTATTTTTTTTTGAGAGAGAGAGACACACACACACACACACACACACACACACAAGCACACGCACACACACACACACACACACACACACACACACTAGATGGTTATAAATCATCATTAATAAATAATCATTGTAAATATACTGATTATTATTATTATGATTATTATTATTATTATTCATTATTACTGTTTTATCCTAAAATGTTGATTGTTAATTGTACAGTTTATGCAGATTTATTATTATTATTATTATTATTATTTTATTTATTTTTTTACTACTACTATTTACTGTGTTTACTATGTTTTTATATATACTGTAAATATACTTTTTAATGTAAACTATAAATGCTTTGGCAATACATTTGTAACATTTGTCATGCCAATAAAGCAACTGTTGAATTGAATTGAGAGAGAGAGAAATTAAGAACATAATTTTCATTTTGGGGTGAACAGACATCCCAGGAAAGTTTTGAAAGGCCAGAAAGGACTCGTAGAGGTTACCACTAGTTCCTAAAGAGGAGTCTTGAGTAATGCTTGTGCTGAAAGAGGACACTTGGTGCCATCTCAAACTTCACAAGAGGAAGATGACAAGACAAACAGGAAGGGTTTAAGTTATCCTCCACGAAGAAGGAAGAACTGAATTATAACTTTTCAACAGGCCAAAGTTATGGCTGAAGGTCACTCAGCAGACTTACTGTTTGCGTTCCATCTTTGGTCAAAAGTGAAAATAAAGCCTTTCATCAGTCGATCAGGTCACATGACCCCGTGTTTCCTCTGGAAGCGCTACATGACTTTCACTGAGTGCTCTGCCCATCCTCCATCTGCTTTCCTCATATAAGTCTTAATATCAGCCACTCCATCTTGCTCTAATACTACCCTCCCCGTGCATCATCTCCTCAGCATCTGGATCTGTGTCCTGTACATGTGCAGCTGTCCCTTCTCCTGAATCATCTCCTTAGTTCACTCTTCACGTCTGTCGGCTAATTTCCTCCATGCCCTTGCAGCTACTGCTGATTTCTCCAGTGAACGCTCATGTTTTTGGTTTCGCCGTTCAGTCAAAAGGAGCAATGGCTAACAGATTTTGTGCTGTCCTCTGACAGATATGATCTCCAGATGGAATCGTCAGCATCGGCTGTCAAAAGTTCACCAGAAAGCAGTCGTGCTGGGCGTTTCTCATCAAACTTCAGAAGATACAGACATGGGATGTCTTATGTCTTCAGATGGATGTCCAGATCTGGTCCAGGTCTGACCCAATTTACAATGAAACATAAAACTGAATGCTGAGACCATATTAACTAAACTTTCTTTAGATTAAACAGACAGAATTTGCTGCAATTTATGACATAGCACTTCTATACAAATGACGTAACTTTCCGTTTTAATGCTTTGTTTACAGAATTTCCCAATAATTATAGGTGCTGTATGTACATTTTTCACTCTTCGAAAGAATAAAAATACCATAATATGATTCAGATGTTTAAGAAACATGCTAAGCAAACATACATACAGTGCTCAACATATATGAATACACCCCCTCACAAAACTCTCATTTAAATGAATATTTTCTATAGGAAGCTTTACAATATTATATTTGTGCATATACATTAGATTAGTCAGTTACTCTTGCACTTTGAGAAACATGTTAGTGCTAGCACTTTAAATATTTTGTTTTGTTTTACTCAAGCACTTAAAAGGCATTACAAGATTTGAGGATTATATTTTTTTGCCTCTTTTTCTTCTCTGGACTGCAGTACATTTCATTTTGACAGAAAACTGTTTGCAGAATTGTCAATAAATATTTTTTTCTTTGATATTGTGATTTTATAGTGTGTTTCGTAATCTCTTCCTTTTATTCTTAGAGAGAGTCATACAGAAATCTGAGAAGTGCAGATATAAGATTTACATGAAATGATCAATTAAAAGATAAAAGAGTCAATCAACTTAAAAATTTAAGGCAACCAGCTGCATAGCTTTTTTGAGTTAACTGAACTTCTGTTAAGTTGTGCCTACTCATTTATTACAGTTTACTCAACCTCTGTTTAATTTTAAGCAACCTCATAATGACAAGATGTACTTTGGCTTGAAAGTAGTCTTGACTTAAACCAGCCATTTCAGTCAACTAAAAAAAATTATTTGGCATGACTTCAACCACTGAAGCTGAGTAAACTCAAAATTTCTTTGCAGCCAGTTGCTTTAAAATTTTAAGTTAACTCAACTTTTTATTTTTTACAGTGTACAGAAGCCAAATATGGAGCTAATCTAACAAAATAACTTATGATAACGCTCCAAAATGAGTACACCCAAATGTATATGTTAGGGACAAATATTAAATAAAGAATTCAAGAGCAACAAAAAATTATAAAACTTTGTTGAAATTTTGTAGTTTGTAATTTTTTTTTTCTCCAATACTTCGCATGAATTTAAATGTATTATCCTTCTATTTCTAAAGATGTCCGGTGACTAAAATATTATTTTAATAAATATATCTGTTTAAAAAAATCACTTTTGTTCAAATGCACCAAAATATATTCAATTCAATTCAATTCATCTTTATTTCTATAGCACTTTTACAATGTAGATTGTGTCAAAGCAGCTTCACATAGAAGATTATAGTGAATTGAAATGGTGTCAGTTTAAGTTTAAGAGTTTAAGTTCAGTTCAGTTCAGTGTGGTTTATATATACGTGACCTACAGTAAATTCACTGAGAATAAATATGAGATAAAAATATTCATTAATGGGGTGTACTCATTTATGTTGAGCATTGTACGAGTTGTAATGTCTTTGTTTTAGTCTCTATATCCTGCCCACTGCTAGCTCATCCAATCATATTTCAGTCGGAAAACACAGTGTATTTCATTTCAGTCTTGAAGGCTTCCTCAATATATATGCGTGCGCACTCGAAAATGCAACTTCTGGAAGACAGTAGCAGCCTCCAAAATGAGATGCAGATTCAAAGTTACACAAATCAACATGAGGTGGTTTTTAATTAGCAAATAATACAAATATTACAAATGTAAACATAAGCTGAGCAGATTAAAGTCGTGATCAGGCACGCACGCTCCTGTTTGTGCCATCAATCTGGCAATCTGTGTGTGTCGAGTCGTCAGAGGAGGGGTCGGGTGAATAAAACCCTGTCAAATGTCTTGAATTTGGACTGTAAACCCTAGTTCAAATCTGATATTAATTACTCACCCTTATGCCAATCTAATACCCTGAAGATATTTTAGATTACATCCAAGAGCTCTCATTCTTCATAGACAGCAATGGTCCCGAGATTTTTTAGAAAATGAAGCAAAAACATTGTTAAAGCATTCCACGTGTCTTCAGTGGCTCAACCGTAATCAAATAAAGCTCCAAGAACACTTTTGTGAACCAAAAAAAAATAAATACGACTGTTCACCAATGTTTTCTCTTCCTCATCAGGGGGTGTGTGTTTACTACGGGAAATGTGACATATTGCCATTAGAGTCAGCAGCACAAACTCATTGTACTTTTTGACAATGTTCTTGGTTCCTTTTCTTGACTTTGAACGTTTTAGATGTATTACTCTCTATGGAGGGTGAGAGAGCTCTTTGATTTCATCTAAAATATCTTAACTTCAGTTCTGAAGATGAACAAAGGTCTTAGGGGATTTAAAATGACATGAGGGTGAGTAATTAATAACAGAATTAGAATTTTTGGGTGAACTAACCCTTTAAGACACAACATTTCCCTACAATTGAAGGAAGTAATCTTTCTTATAATTGACCGAATTTATTCATTCATTCATTTTCCTTCGGTTAGTCCCTGATTATTAGGGGTCGCCACAGCGGAATGAACTGCCAACTATTCTGGCATATGCTTTACGCAGCGGATGCCCTTCCAGCCGCAACCTAGTACTGGGAAAGACCCATACACAGTCATTCACACACACACTCATACACTACGGCCAATTTAGTTCATCCAATTCACCTATAGCGCATGTGTTTGGACTGTGGGGGAAACCGGAGCACCCGGAGGAAACCCACGCCAACACGGGGAGAACATGCAAACTCCACACAAAATGCCAACTGGTCCAGTCGGGACTTGAACCAGCAACCTTCTTGCTGTGAGGCGACAGTGCTGACCACTGAGCCACCGTGTCGCCCCTGACCAAATTTACTTATAACACATATAACACAATGCCTCATCAAAATGCATTTACAGAGGGAGGAGGTTTTGGCGCAAAGTACATATCTTATGAAATTGTACAGAATCTCAGGATACAAAAGCAAAAAGCAGCAAAAACAAGCAAGATAACTAGAGTCTACACACACACATGCTAATAGGATTATCAAATAGCATAGAGTATAAATCAAAACTCCTTAATGCTACTGAATGGCATGTCAAACTCATGAATCAATCTAAATTTGACTAGGGGCCCTATCATACACCCGGCGCTTGCCCCGATGTGTTGCTATTTTCAGACCAGAGCAACCTTAATTTTCCCTTTTTTCGCCACATTGTTTAAATAACAAATCCATTTGCGCCACTTTGTGGACTCATGGGTGTTTCGGTCTAGAAAAGAGGTGTGTTAAGGCGCATTATTGTTGGTGCCTTAAGATTTGTCCACCTGTCAGGTTTTGGACCATATGAGGCATAGCATGTATAACTTTGTTATACTCTGTGGTTTTTTGACCACACTTCGTTATTATTGTTCATTTATTCGTTTGCTGGAAATTAGAACTGAATTTAGAAATAGTTTTGAAACAAATCTTTGTGCTTAAACAAAAATAATTATGTAGGCTAATGGATGTCTTCATTAGATTTTGTATTCATTACATTTCCTTATCCACAAAAGAGAGAAAGAGAAAGTGAAAGTAAAGGCCGATTGGAGGAGGCTCATTCTTTATCCTCTCGCTGCAGATTGTCTGTTTAACTGTTTTCTCGCCAGTGAAGTGTTCAGTTTTTCAACTTACAAAGTCTGCAAATCGATTTGACAATCTTTTCTTTAAAAAGTTTGTTTTTATTATTAAACTTACCCCTGCGTTGACTTTAAAAATCCCTAACAGAAAAAAGTGAAAAAAGAGTTCAAATGAGTTCAAAGAGTTAAAATTACTCCAAGGCACAGGCTGTACAGGCATCTGCGAAATGGCAGAGAAGTTCCCTGACAATGAATGACAACATAAAATGTGCAATAACTGCAAATGAGGTCAGGTTGACCTACATGTCAAAAAAAGACTTTAGAGAGTAGAGCTGTGGCACAATGATGAGGCAATTACTCATAATACACACTCTCAGATCACTTATAACCTGTGTGTATTTAACAGATTGTTATAAGAACAGTTAAAATAAAGATATCAGACTACTATATTACATATTTATGAATTGAAAATTGAACTACCAAATTTAAATTAATAGTTTAGTGTTTCTTCATCCTTCAACTACAGGCATTATTTTTAAATCATGGCTTAATTTTATTTATAAACTGCTTTTTTAGAGATTTTATAGTTTATCACACACTTACAATTCAATGAGAATCAAATCTAATTTATGTGACAATTATTTGTATACATTTCAATATATTTTTATCAGTCAGTAACGATATGAATATGAATGAATAAATAAATAAATAAATAAAGAACAAAAATACGAAACAACATACAACAAACAAAACTAAACTAAACAAACAAAACTTAAAACAAAATTAAGCCAAAAAACCAAACCAAAACAAATGAAATTAAATAAATACAGAACAAAAAAAACTTGTAACAAAACACAAACAAATTTCTCTCTCTCTAAAG
>CAIGQV010016192.1:377435-388107 GCA_903798115.1 Danio jaintianensis
TTAAATATTAAATTAAATATTAAAATAAATTAACTATTAAATTAAATTAAACTAAACTAAATTAAATTGAACTTAAATAAAAAAATTATTTATGATTTTACAATACAAATCATCCTATAATAATATTGTATCACCAGGCATTCATCATCACGTTTCAGGAATCCAAGTCAACAAAAAGAAGTTTCATAGCCTGTTCCAGCAAAAAAGGAGACAATTTGACCCTGGCCCTCCCTCTTTTTTCCCCAAAAAGATTCTCACATAAGAAGGGACAATTAGCACACCCTAATTGAGCCTCAGTCTGAAAGTAACCTAATCAGTCAACATTCATTTTCAGTTTTGATTAAGTGCTGGCAAAGACCCGCAGCCTTCGGCTGACCTGGGAGAAATGGAGACATGAATTCAGCCCTCACGCAAGACAAAGCACAAACACTCTTCACATTATTCATTAGATCATATTATATAAATGACCTACGAGATGGAACAAAACATCATAAACAAGTGTCCCAAGCCTGTGACACCAATAGTCAACCTAAAGAGAAGTTTGCTTTGGTGGAAGTTATTGAAAAAGACCATTTCCAGGATTTCAACGTTGCCTTTTTTTTGCAGCTGAGAGAAAAGCAAAGGGTGTCTTTTATTAGAGCTGCGCTTGAAAACAGTAATTGTTTTAGGTTTTTGGCTGCACTTCACGTCCATGCGGTTTTCCCTTAAGAACGCTCTCCTTTTACATTAGCCAACGATAGTACTTTAATATGTGGCTTACTGTATCTTAAAGCTCACAAACACCTATTGATCTAATAAAATGATTGTAAGACGTCTATCTAAAACCAACACAGGCTCATTCTGAAAGCGTAGTCCTATATACATTTCTGGAGATCGCGAATCATGTAGCCAGAAGTACGTTTGGCTGCATCTCGTCTTTAAAACGAACACTACGGAGCGGTATGACGCCGTTCCTTTTCGCTGGTCAATCGGTGCTTTTTAAAACACTATCGGTTGGGTTTAGGGAAGAGGGTGGGTGGGGGTATCGGTCGGTTGGTCAGTCAGTCACTCAGTCAGTCAGTCAGTCAACAGCGGCCTATGGTGGATTTACAGGAGAACAGCAGGCGCGAATGGCACTCGCGAGAGAAATTTGAGATCTCAAAAAGCGTACACAGAAGCCTCTGGTGGATTCCCGAAAACAAAAACTGCAAAAAAACGTAGCTCCTGGGACGTATTTGACACTCTCCAGAAATGTATATAGGGGTACGTTTTCAGAATGAACCTGGGTTGTCTAAAACTGCCTACAATATCTGAAATTATCAATTGTTCTGCAAATGTTACAGAATAACATAAGAAATGCTTTGGATTTTCAACATATTAGGCATATAAATAAATGTGCATGTATGCGTTTTTTTATTGAAAACAAATCAAATGAAAATAAAACAAAAAAATGCTTTGTAATCTGTTTGTAAAAAGCAAAAAAAAAAAAAAAAAAAAAAACGCTGTTTGTAACCTTTTGATTTTATTTAATGAGTCAGTTTTAATTAGTTTAGATAGTATTAAATTGTTGTCAGAATCCTCAAAATCATGAATGGAAAATTGCAACTATGCAGTTTATTTATAAGGATAGTGCCTATTTTAAAATGCTTATAATTTCAGAGATTCAGTGCGTTGGCGGCCATCAGCCTGTCATACTGAGCAGAGCAAAGACGGTTGACGTTCCGCCACAAGATGGCGACAGAGACTGCATAATAAGTCCTTAGGGGAGACAAACAGCATTTTCTCAGCGTACATTTCAAACTACAGCTGAATAAATCATTACAGAACAGGTAAGTGACATTCTAAGTCGATCTCTCTCTTTTGTATTTTGTAGTGCTGTATTTATACCATAGTAATCTGGTAGTGTTTGCTTTGCTCTGGCTTTTTTGTGGTTAATTATTGTGATCTCCCGATTGCAACAGAGAAATACTGGGAAATCTCTGTAAACTGATGGCATTTCATGCGTTTCACGTTCAGCCTTATAATCTTAAAAAATAAGAGCAAAATCACCTGTTTTGTCATTACTTCAGACATTATGCAGTAGAATCATTCAAATACTAGCTCTAAAGTGACATTTGTGAAGTAGCAATGGTATCTGCTGTTCTGACGTCAGCTGCAGATGTGAAGGAATGGCGGAGGCAAGTGGTTCCTCTTAAAAAAGGGTTTTTGTGACTCTCAGTGTTTGATTTTCTTTTTTATATACACGATTATGCCATCAAACTGTTGTATAAACGCAATATCACACTCGTAGCAGTGCGATATGGCTGTACCAGTGCCGATATATAGCCATATTGCACTGCTACTCGTGTGATATTGCTCATATATATATATATATATATATATATATATATATATATATACACATTTATTTATTTATTTCAATATTTGTCATACATTTAAAAATACATTTAATATTTTTTTTAGTACATAAATACATACAGTTTTATTATACTAGTTGCTTAATTATATTAACAGCCATAGATCCCATAATTTTCAAATATTTCAGAATTCTTAGATATGATTTTGTGTTTACTAATGTTCTAATGTAGCATTATTTGTACTAATAATTACTTTTGCATTACTATTATTAAGTTTTAATATAGATTTTTTTTTTTTTGCTGAACGTTTCAATAAACTTCAAAGCATCCTGGAAAACCCCTGGATTGTCGTGTATTGCTGCTAGTCTTTTCTGGGTCACTGTGCACAAGTTAAATCTTTGTCTCATGTTAGTGTTTCAATATTCCCTAGTGAGAGTCACTGAAAGTTCCTGGACTTCAGAGAACTCCTCGGTCCGACATCCCGCAAGCCTGAATCATCCATTCCCATAGTCAACAGAACAGCAGATCTGAGCCCTGGTTAACCAGCACACTAACCCAGAATAACTCAACCACTGCTCACTCTCTAGCCCAGGCAGAGCACAAGGACAGCTGTCAGCTCACATGACGGATTACAGCAAATCTAGACGGCAGAATAAAGACTGTTTTTAAGTTTAAGGCATAGTGATGTTGCCATTCAAAGTCAAAAGTCAAAATTATTCGCCCTACTGTTAATTTTTTTTTTTTTTTTTTTTTTTTCCCCAAATGATGTATAACAGAGCAAGTAATTTTTCACAGTATTTCTTATAATATTTTTTCTTCTGGAGAAAGTCTTATTTGTTTTATTTCGGCTAGAATAAAAACAGTTTTTAATTTTTTAAAAACCATTTTAAGGTCAATATTATTAACCCCCTTAAGCACAAGTTTTTTCTCGATTGTCTACAGAACAAACCACTGTACAATGACTTGCCTAATTACCCTAACTTGCCTAATTAACCTAGTTAAGCCTTTAAATGTCGCTTTAAGCTGAATACTAATATCTTGAAAAATATCTAGTCAAATATTATGTACTGTCATCATGGCAAAGATAAGAGAAATCAGTTATTAGAAATGAGTTATTAAAACTATTATGTTTAGAAATGTGTTGAAAAAAATCTTCTCCCCGTTAAACAGAAACTGGGGAAACAATATACAGGAGGGCTAATCATTCAACTCTTCTGTGAAGGCTTTCCACAAGGATTAGAGGCATGTTCATTGAGATTTTTGACTATTGTTCTGGAAAGCATATTTGTGAGTTCAGGCACTGATGTTGGATGAGAAGGCATGGTTCACAGTCTGCACTATAACTCATCCCTAAGGTGTTCAGGCGGGTTGAGGTCAGGACTCTGTGCAGGCCAGTCCAGTTCCTCCACACCAAACTCCTCATTCATGTTTTATGTCGTGCTGGAGCAGGAAGGGTCATCCCTAAACCCACAAAGTTGTACAGAATGTCTTTGTGCAGTATGCTGAAGCATTAAAAAGTTCATTTCACTGGACCCATGCTTAATCCATGAAGAACAACCCCAGACCATAACCCCCCTCCACCACTGCATCCCATCCTTTTGGTGATGTAAGGCCATGGAAACCCATTCCTGAAGCTCTCTACACACTGTTTTTAGCTAATCTGAAGGCCACATGAAGTTTGGAGGTCTGCATATTGACTCTGCAGAAGGTTTGTGACTTTTTCTCACTGTGCACCTAAACATACGTTGACCCCCCTCTGTGGTTTTTACATGGCCTACCACTCGGTGGTTGAGTTGCTGTTGCTCTCAACTGCTTCCACTTTGTTATAATACCGCTAACATTTGACTGTGGAATATTTTGTAGTGAGGAAAGAGGAGTTTTGAATGAAGCACACGTGGCTTATGGTACCATGCATGAATTCACTGAGCTGCTGAGAGCTTCTACAAATGTTTGTAGAAGAATCCGCATGCTAAGGTGATTGATTTTATACATTTATGGCTGTGAAAATGATTAGAACACATGAATTCAATGATGTGGACGGGTGTCACTAAACTTTTAGCAATATAGTGTATATATTGAAGTAAAAGCGAGTGAGAATATAGCCTGAAACAATAGTCTTAGAAGAAAAGGAATCTAGAGCATGTACAAATTGATATTAATCTTTAACAATCCTGTCAAAACAGAGAGCCTCCGAAACAAGTGCTGTAAAGTGTCATCCATCATTTTAAGCTGAATTGATTACATGACTAAAAATGTGTAATTTTTCAAGCCTTAGTCCACACTTTGACACAAAACAGCATTTTCAAATGTATCCATTTTAGTGAGTGTAATCAAAAATATAATTTTTCGTTGCCTAAAAACGCCATCTCAGTATGGACAGAAGGCCAAAATCAAGAGAAAAAAAAAGTGTTTTAAAATGAAAACATTATGGTGGACATGGCCTAAAGGATCCATATTGATACCTTACAGTACAATAGTACACCTCTTAATTCATTAGGTACTATTATGTACCTTTAAGCTATCAATTTGGAGCCTTTAGGTAAAATTTACCTTTTGAAAGAGTACACCCCCTTTTTTCTGAGAGTTTCAGCAGTTTATTGACCCAAATGAACAGACTATAAACTGGGCGACCCATCTTCACAGAATCTAAAATGACAAGAACAAATGTCAAAATTCCTACATTGATTTTTCAAGGTTTTGTTCAATGGTGAGACAAATCATCCAAGTAGAGCTAAACTGCGACTCAGAGGGAATTACAGGAGTCTCTACTGGAACTGTGTCAAAGCCCTTCAGCTTAAGAGCCCTTTTTCTGGGAAATAATGAGGTCCAGGTAACAAAGAACAGTCCAAGAAACCAACAAACACACACTCACTCACTCACACACACACACACACACACACACACATACATACACAAACCATTTTAAAGAGAACACCGGAAATAATGGAATTAGAAATGTATGCACTGTAAAAAATGATTAGTTGACTTTACTTTAAACAAGTGAATATACCTCCTGATTTTAAAACGATTAGTTGACTTTACTTTAAAAAATTAATTAAATTTAAATTACATTAAGTAAATGAACTGTGTGCATAATTATAAAAAATTAAGTTAAATCAACTTAACAGTTCCAAGTTACAAAGGGTTCACTCACTTCTTTAAGTAAAGTCAATTTGTTGCTTTTAAGGCAACGGGTTTACTCACTTTTATTTATTAAGTAAAGTAAATAATCACTTTTTCCAGTGTGTATTTGTAGCTGAAACAACTATCTGACCCTTTTTATGAACTTATGACTATAAAAACAATTTGCTTTGCCTCGGAAATGATGTGAAAGGTCACATGTCTTCTTTAAAATACACTAAAACCATACAACATGTCAGCATATCATCAGGTCTTAATCCAGGCGTATATATAAGCAAAGTGTGTCCATAAGCAGATTTGAATGCATTGCCTTTATTCCATCTGTGCGCATTAACCTCACAGTATCTCCAGATGGGACTGGCTTTGACCTCGCAGCATACTTTCATTTACCCTTGGAGCGAGTTGATAAGTCATGTGAGGTAAAGAGTGCGGCTCACGAGGGTCAGCGAGGACTAGTGTCACCAGATGAGCCGGCGCAGAAACAAATCTGCACTTAATAAGCGTTTCTGCCTGATATCGCTCTGGAGGTACTAATGAGATTTGGCATGCGGCCTAGACTCGGAGGTACCAGGTTTGCTGGGGTGAAACTCAATATCCTGAATGAAACAGATGCCACTGAAAGGCAGCGGTGGAACGTCAGACCTGTTGAGGGTGAATGAGGAAAATGAGTGTGACTGGTGTGATGTGTAGGAGTGAGGGATCTAAACTGACACAAATCAATAATGCTGGGGTTTACACCCAACGCAAAGAGAACATTCGCATCGCTTCATTCGCTCTAAGTTATGTTTGTGATGTTCTTCATTCATTCACACAGATGCTTTTATTTGCACAAGTGACGTGAAGAACATCTCACGAGTCTAGACATGGATATAACTATGTTCGCTGCTTTGTAAAACCCATTGTTAAAGTCCAAAATGGCAGAAACCAAATGTCGACTTTAGGGGTGTGACGAGATCTCGTGTTACGAGATCTTGCGAAATTAAATCATGACAAGGTGAAAAGTTGCCTCGTGAGTTGTGATGTTAGCATGATGGAGAGTGAGGGTCAAAATAGCATTGAAGACTGCGGCACATATTTTACGCAGCGGGTGCCTTTCCAGCCGCAACCCAGTACTGGGAAACACCCATACACTCTCTAATTCACACATACACACACACACTCATACACCACGGATCATCCAATTCACCTATAGCGCATGTCTTTGTACTGTGGGGGAAACGAGCACCCAGAGGAAACCCTCGCCAACACAGGGAGAACATGCAAACTCCACACTGACCCAGTCGGGACTCGAACCAGCGACCTTCTTGCTGTGAGGCGACAGTGCTAACCACTGAGTTTGTCATGGGGCATGAATGAAATCTTGCTAAATGAAAGTGAAATTGCTAAACTGCAGTTACTAAAACGAAATGCCAAATATGACATTAAACTTTTTTAAGTTCAATTTGTGGAAATGAGTTTGATTTCTCATGGTAAACTGTACAGGGGAGAAGCCAGTCAGTAGAGCTTATAGCAAAATATTTTGCAGTGTTTGCTTTATATTACTTGCATGATGTTCTTCATTCATTCGCACAAATGTTTTTATTCGCGCAAGTTACATGAAGAACATCTCAAGAGTCTAGACATGGATATAACTATGTTCGCTGCTTTGTAAATCCTGTTGTTAAAGTCCAAAATGCCAAAAACCAAACGTTGACATTAGGGGTGTGACGAGATCTCATGTTACGAGATCTTGCGAGATTAAATCATGACAAGGTGAAAAGTTGCCTCGTGAGTTGTGATGTTAGCATGATGGAGCGTAAGGGTCAAATTAGCATTGGAGATTGGAGGCAGGATTGGAGCCTGCTTTGCACACAACATAAACCTGACAACCCAGGCTGGCCTCATCACTCGGTTGCTTGGGCGGGTCAGATGAAACATTTTATTTTTTTATTGTTTAACGGAGTTATTTATTTCCAAGCAGAGGCTACGAAAACTGCCACAACACAAATTAATCATGGACATTACCACACGATCCAGTAGCACTATACATCTAATTAAGACAAGTGGAGTATTCCTATTTTAGTTGCATTATTGAAGTGCAGTACATTTAAACACCATAATCAAACTATTACCGTCGTGTAGGTCATTTTGCGACAGGATATTCCATACACACACGCCTGTTTGACACTATTCTCTACACCTACCAATTCAATAAAAGACCACAGACACTCACATCTCCGAGTGCACACACAGGAAACTTCTGGATACTCATCACACCCTCCATCATCATCACCGAATACACTTTTATACTGTCCAAAAAAAAGCTAAAGTTTTATTTCCATTCGGCGTGCGGTATAAAATTACATTAAAACAACTCACTCATATCAGTCCTAACTTCATACTCGTATCCAGCAGCTCAGAGTTTGTCATTCATTCATTCATTTATTTTCCTTTGGCTTAGTCCCTTATTTATCAGGGGTCGCCACAGCGGGATCCAACTAGTCCGGCATATATTTTACACAGCGGACACCATTCCAGCCGCAACCTAGTACTAGGACACACCCATACACTCTCACATTCACACACTACGTCCAATTTAGATCACCGAATTCACCTATAGCGCATGTGTTTGTACAGTGGGGGAAACCGGAGCACCCAGAGGAAACCCATGCCAACACGGGGAGAACATGCAAACTCCACACAGAAATGCCAACTGGCCCAGCCAGGACTCGAACCAGCGACCTTCTTGCTGTGAGTGCTAACCACTGAGTTAGTAATGGGAGCATGAATGAAATCTTGCTGAATGAAAGTGAAATTGCTGAACCGCAGTTTTGCCAAAAATTACATTAAACATATTTAAGTTCAATTTGTGGAAAGGAGTTTGATTTCTCATATGAAACTGTACAGGGGAGAAGCCAGTCAGTAGAGCTTATAGCAAAATATTTTGCAGTGTTTGCATGCCCATTACTGCATAGAATTCATTTAAAAAGAAGTCAAATAACATTCATTACAAGTTGATTTCAAAAAGCACCTAAATTGTTTTGCATTTTGTGATTTTTTTTGTTGTTGTTGAATAAAAAACTATTTTCCATTCATATATTTCATCGAGGATTTCCTAAAAATACATTAAAAGATGCCCAAATTAAGTTATTTGCGATGCATATTACTACTCAAAGACTTTGTTTTGACGCATTTACAGTAGGGAATGTTCAAAATACCTTCATGGAACACAATCTTCATTTAATATTTTAATATCATAAAATCTATCATTTTGACCCATACAATGTATTTTTTGACTATTGCTAAAAATACACCTGTGCAACACAAGGCAAGTTTTGTGGTCCAGGGTTACATATTTCCATCTAAATGGTCTAGATGCTTAGCTAACTGAGCTAATTGAAATGTCTTTCTGCTCCTTATTAAATAAAAATGACGAGTATATCTGGGCATTTACTCTTTTTACAGACACGAATGTTACCTGAAACAGAGTAGTTTGTGCCGTGAGTGATTAGGCTTACAGTTTTAATAAGCACACTTTGGTATGGGTCAGTAAGCAAACACTGAGAAACACTTCGGCTACATTCACAACCACTCAGGACATCCGGCATCCAGAGCGAACAGCCAGGGGGTTGAGGGTTTGACGTCATGAGCATAAACGTGTCAGAGACTTTCACATGTGGACTGTAAAAAATATCTGTTAATTAACAGTTTACGTATTTTGTGAATCATTCCCCAAAGAATATGTCAAATATTAAAACCAGTCAAAGTTCATTTACTTATAAATCACATTTAAAAACAGCACTTTGGTCAGTCTTGTGGCTGTACATAAAATTAAGTAACATTTAGTGAAAGTATAGAGATGATGATGATGATAAAAACATATAAATAATAACAAGAGAAATAACAGATACAGTTGAAGTCAGAATTATTAGCCCCCCTCTATATTTTTCCCCCAATGTCTGTTTAACGGAGAGAAGATTTGTTTCAACACATTTCTAAACATAATTATTTTAATCACTAATTTCTAATAACTTCTTTGCCATGATGACAGTACATAAAATTTGACTAGATATTTTTCGAGATACTAATATTCAGCTTAAAGTGACATTTATAGGCTTCATTAGGTTAATTAGGCAAGTTAGGATAATTAGGCAAGTCACTGTATAACAGTGGTTTGTTCTGTAGACAATTGAATACAAATATTGCTTATAGGGGGCTAATAATATTGACCTTAAAATGGTAAAAAATAAAATAAAAACTGCTTTTATTCTAGCCGAAATAAAACAAAAAAGACTTTCTCCAGAAGAAAAAATATTATAGGTAATACTGTGAAAAATTCCTTGCTCTCTTAAACATCATTTGGGAAATATTTGAAAGCGAAAAATACACCAGAGAGCGAATAATTCTGACTTCAACTGTATATATTTAGAGATATTTAATTATTATATATTCTCATTGCTTTATTTGTGGTGTGCATTGACTGAGTAATCAAAAACAGGCATTACACCAATTTTCCATATCGTAACGATAATGTACACATTTACTTCAAATCTATTTGACAGCATGATCTTTTCTGCCTGGTTCGCAAGAGTCCAGTCATTCCCTGACAGACAGTCAACCAGTGCTATAAATCCATCTGTACTTGAAAGCGTGCAGAGGCCTTGATCCACAACGCTACAACTACGACTGCAAACATTCAGCACAGCAACACAAATATGGGAGCAATTAAGAGTTCTTTTGAAAGTGACAAGGTAATTAAAACGAGAGAACATGGTTGATTGTAAATCTTGCATTTCGCCACACACACACCTCTGCAAACTCCTTCCCTTGAACTGTTCTACAAAAATCACTGATAGACATTACAATATACTAACAAAAATTTATAATCTCAAAAATAAAGGTACTTATTAGGGTGGTACTTTGCGGTAAATGTACAGGTTTGTATCTAAAGGGTCCATATCGGTACCTTAAAAGTACAAAAGTGTACCTTTTAAAAATATACCACCCCAGTGACAGCTTTTGGAAGTGATTTCTGAGAGTGTATTATGCTATTAAAAGGTTTTGATGGACTCCTACAATAAGTTCACATCTATCTCTTAATGTACAGACAGACAGACAGACAGACAGACAGACAGACAGACAGACAGACAGACAGACAGACAGACAGACAGATAGATAGATAGATAGATAGATAGATAGATAGATAGATAGATAGA
>CAIGQV010016192.1:392469-407474 GCA_903798115.1 Danio jaintianensis
CCAAACAATCAACCAATCAACCATTCAACCAATCAACCAACCAATCAACCAAATAACCAACCAACCAATCAACCAAATAACCAACCAACCAACCAACCAACCACATAATCAATCACCCAACTAATCAACCAACCAATCAATCAAACAACCAATCAACCAACCAAACAGCCAATCAGCCAACCAATAAACCAAGCAACCAAGCAACCAATAAACCAACCAAACAACCACCCAACCAACCAACAAACAAACCAAGCAACAACCACATAATCAATCAACCACGCAACCAATTAAGCAACCAAACAACAAGGCAATCAATCAATCAACCACCAACCAACCAACCAACCAACCAACCAACCAACCAATTAACCAATCAATCAATCAATCAATCAACCACCCAACCAAACAACCAGCCAACCAAGCATTCAACCAACCAAATAATCAATCAACCACCCAACCAATCAACCAACCATTCAACCAGTCAACCAACCAACCAACCAAATAATCAATCAACCACCCAACCAATCAACCAACCAAACAGCCAATCAACAAACCAAGCAACCAAGCAACCAAACAACAAACCAATCAATCAATCAATCAACCACCCAACCAACAAACCAAGCAACCAACCAACAAACCAAGCAACAAATCAACCAATTAACCAATCAATCAACCACCCAACCACCCAACCAGCCAATCAATCAATCAATCAATCAATCAATCAATCAATCAATCAATCAATCAATCAAATCAACCAACCAAAAATGAAAGCATAATTTTATTTCTAAATTAAAAAAGTAACCTGATGAGTCAATACTTGGTAAAATAAAATGAAATAAGTACAATTAACTGAAAAAGACTAATAATATTGACCTTAATGTGGTTTAAAAAAAATAAAAACTGCTTTTATTCTAGCCAAAATAAAACAAATAAGACTTTCTCCAGAAGAAAAAATATTACAGGAAATACTGTGAAAAATTCCTTGCTCTGTTAAACATCATTTGGGAAATATATTTGATCATGAAAAATTGTAATTTTTAATAAATAATTAATAATAATTTTATTAATAATGTTGACTTCAACTGTATATAAATTATCGTCAAAATTATCGTTATCACAATAAATGGCAGAAAATACTGTGATATAATTTTAAGTCCATATCCCTATAGTCTTCATCCCTATATTTTTAACTGCAGAAAGACATAGATAAAACGACTCGTAAACGCTTAGCACATAGCATTAGATTTATCGCCGTCATTCAGCTCTACAAAAGAGTAGTTCATGTAGTTCAGCAATATTAAGCTGTAATCACTTGAATAAGCAGTAAAACGAACACAGTAAAGTAAATTGAGAGTCTGTTTTCCTCACAGAGTAGATAAAGAGGCGTTTGGCAGAACCAAGACAATCTATTCCAGAGTTCAACAAAAAAAATCCAATCAAATTCTTCACAGAAAATTCTCCCCGTGAATAATTGTGAAAAACAAACAGAGGTTTGTATGTTTGTATGCGCTGGTCAGACGTATGCAGCGGTCAAGCAAATGTTTGTGTGCACTGGTCAGTGCTTTGTAAAACACCATTACTCACAGCAGAAGAGTGCGAACAAACACAACTGGACGAGACTGGAACAGACACACACAATCATAACAAACACAACATTAAGCGGAAATGCTGTATTGTAGGGTTTATTAGCATGTACTGACTCATAAGAGCAAATAAATATACTGATGAATTAGCAATAAAGCACTGAGAGTGAAAAAGGCCTGCAGAGATCATGATCGTCTTATTCAGCCGAATATTAAATTAAGCATTTGATTTGTTTTATTTTATTTTATTTTTATTTTATTTAGTGTTTTTAATAATTTTTACCTAATTTTATTTTATTTTATTTTATTTCAATTCAATTAAATGTAGCGTTATTTTATTTTGTTTTATTCAATTTTCTTTTCTTTTATTTCAATTCAATGTAATGTAATTTTATTTTATTTCGTTTTATTTTAGTTTTCTAATAATTTAATTTATTTTATTTTATTCAATTTTCTTTAATTTAATTTAATTTTAATTTAGTTTTATTCAATTTTCTTTTCTTTTATTCTTTTCTCTTATTTCAATGTAATTTCAATGTTTTTATTGCAATGTAATATAATGTAATGTAATGTAATTTTATTTTATTTTATTTTATTTTATTTTTTATTTTTTATTTTTTATTTTATATTTTATTTTATTTTATTTACCAAACATTGACTCATCAGGGCAAATATGAGGATATGAACCCATAAGCAATTGCGATTGTCTTTTATCATTTAGAAATTAAATTATGCGTTAAAATTAATTATACTTAAATACACTGTGCAAATATCATGTTGAAAAAGTAATGTCTGTGAACAAATACTCATGATTAAAATAATTCTAATATTTAACATAATAAGCCTCTCATTCATTCATTCATTCATTTTCAACCGCTTTTCCGGGGCCGGGTCGCGGGGGCAGCAGTCTTAGGAGAGAACCCCAGACTTCCCTCTCCCCAGACACTTCCTCCAGCTCCTCCGGGGGGATACCGAGGCGTTCCCAGGCCAGCCGAGAGACATAGTCCCTCCAGCGTGTCCTGGGTCTTCCCCGAGGCCTCCTCCCGGTGGGACATGCCTGGAACACCTCCCTAGGTAGGCGTCCAGGAGGCATCCGAAACAGATGCCCGAGCCACCTCAGTTGACTTCTCTCGATGTGGAGGAGCAGCGGCTCTACTCCGAGCTCCTCCCGGGTGACAGAGCTCCTCACCCTATCTATAAGGGTGCGCCCTGCCACCCTTCGAAGGAAACTCATTTCGGCCGCTTGTATCCGAGATCTTGTCCTTTCGGTCATGACCCAAAGCTCATGACCATAGGTGAGAGTAGGAACGTAGATTGACCGGTAAATCGAGAGCTTCGCCTTTCGGCTCAGCTCCTTCTTTACCACAACGGACCGGTACATCGACCGCATTACTGCGGCCGCTGCACCAATCCGCCTGTCAATCTCACGTTCCATCCTTCCCTCACTCGTGAACAAAACCCCAAGATACTTGAACTCCTCCACCTGGGGTAAGGACTTTTCTCCAACCTGGAGATGGCAAACCACCTTTTTCCGGTGGAGCACCATGGCCTCGGACTTGGAGGTGCTGATTCTCATCCCAGCCGCGCCACACTCGGCAGCAAACCGCTCCAGTGCATGTCCATAATAAGCCTCTCTTATCTAATTAATATTTTCATTATAATTTATTGATTATTTTTCATTTTATTTTACAAGCAAGAGAAAAAAATGAAATGAAAATCTGAATTTAAGATTAAATCAAAATTATATTAATTGAATAACTAATTGAACTGAATTCAAGATTTAAATGATTATACTTAAAAAAAATTATTCAATCATTCATTTACTCACAATAAATATTATAACAAATAATAAGGGTCTGAGAATGATCATGTATTTTTGTTGACATTAAAATATAATTTATATTGTATTAATTTATATTTAACATATTTATATATAATAGCTCATTTAATGTAATGAAATTCAGTTTAATTTGAATACAGTTGAATGTGTTAAATGTAAAATAGTTGATATATAGTTATAAAATATACGTTATAGTTGTAATATAGTTAAAGATGTTAGTTAACATGAACTAACAAAAATACAAATACAGAATTTCTAGAACTATTTAACCTGAATAAAGACCTTTTAAATCTCATTTGAAATAAATTACTTTAAAAAAACTTATTACTGAAAAAAAAAAAATACATATATATATACTATTTTATTTATTATTAAATTTAATTAAACATTTCATTAAATAAAAATGTAACCAAAGCAATCAGAGCAAATTAATTTAAGCAATAATTCATTCATTTCTTTTCCTTCGGCTTAGTCCCTTTATTCATCAGGGGTCGCCACAGCGGAATGAACCCCCAACTATTCCAGCATATGTTTTACACAGCGAATGCCCTTCCAGCTGCAACTCAGTACTGGTCAACATTACGCAATAAGGGTCTGAGAATAAATTATCATGATAGAACAAAAGTTAATAAAAAGCTAAATAAATTAAACATGAAAATGATTCAACTAATAATTGTTCCATCTTTCACTCTATTGCTACTCCAGGGTGCTATCTGCCAGACATTACATAAAAGCCATACTCAAAAAGCTTGTCAATAGTGTATACAGTATACAGTATGTACCTGATAAGGCACGATGCTCCCGTGAGCGGTTCCCCATCGTCTGGCTTCAATCCCAGCGTTGAGGTAGTTTGCAGCGATGTGAGTTAGACAAGCAACCTATAGACACATTCAAGAGAGAGAGAGAGAAAAAAAAGAAGCATTAAATCTCCTGAAGTGTCAGTAAGCTCATTACACCACGCTGTTTTTGAGTTCAGCACACTTTTCGATGGCTGACACAGCAGTTCATGTGACCACGCAGTAAAACCTTCATCTCACTGTTTGTTAATCTGGAAAATCAATCAACAAAAACTGCAAGAGTTGCTTCAATCCGGCAAACAAACATTTAAGCATAACGTACAGCAGTGGTCCTCAACCACCGGCCCAATTGGTACCGGGCCACACAAGAAATCATTAATTATTTCCGTTTTATTTATTATCTGAGTCTGAACGATCTTTTATTTTGAACAACCTTTTATTTTGAGGAATGACCGTGTTCTCTCGCTTACATCTCGGTCACTTGAGCGCACAAATTTAACCCACAAGCAGCAAAATGAGTAAGAAACAGACGTCTTTGGAAAGTTTTTTTTGCTAAGGGGTAAAGGCCCAGTGAAGGACTCGCGAACTGCCAAGGAATAGATCCGCAACCCATTTGTCAACAAATCAGGTGAATCCACCATGTCTGTGCAAGAAGATCAACTGCTGAGATCACAAATAACTTTTATAGAGTTCGCGCAAGTTCGTTACTTCCAATGGCGTGACGCGCTCGCGCCTTCCAGACGCAACCACTTGAATGAATGCCGCGAGCGCACCGCGAGTCACGTGACAAGAACTGAGCAATCAGCTTCATACTTTGTATGGAATATACATATTTCGGTAGACTAATTATCTCAGACAAGCACAGAACACCCAAACACTGCAGTGCTTTGTAATTTTCTCTATAAATAAAACTTGTATCAGAGTTACAGCAATGTTTTGTCAGCTTGTCATCCCCCACCCCCCGGGTCTACGATAAAATTGTCAAGCGTTGACCGGTGCACGGTGATAACAAGGTTGGGGACCACTGACATACAGTATACAGTTAAAGGGCTTGTTCACCAAAAAACTAAAATTGCCCCACTATTTCCTCTCTCTGAAGTGAGCCTTTATGAGTTTCTTTCTTCTGTTGAACACAAAAAATATGTGTATATATATTTTTTTTAAAAGATGAAAACCAGTAACTATTGACTTCAATAGTGGGAAAAACAAATACTATGAAAGTCAATGGTTATAGGTTTTCAGCTTTCTTCAAAATATCTTCTTTTGTCTTCAACAGAGGAAAGGTTTGAAACAGGTAAATAGTGAGTAAATGACAACAGAATTCTCATTTTGGGGTGAACTATCCCTTTTAAGCCAAAATTATTGGCTATTTTAATTATTTTTCAAATATTTCCTAAGTGCTGTTTAACAGAGACGTTTTCAGTTATTAGAAATGAGTTATTAAAACTATTATGTTTAGAAATGTGTTGAAAAAAATCTTTCTGTTAAATAGAAATGTACTGTACAGGGTGGCTAATAACTTAGGAGGGCTAATAATTCTGACTTCAACTGAAATCATTTAAGGTATTTTAATGGACCAGATACTCTTATCCATTGTGATTTAAATTAATTAAATCCAACATTATAATTTTGTCAGTTGGTGGTCGATGATGGGCAAACGAGAGTTGTTTATTGGGCAGGAAAATTATTGGAAATAAAAAAAATCAGTCTTGTTGTATTTTGTAAGTGTATCTCATGAGGTAATTATTACATGATCCACATACTTCATGACACATTGAACGCATTACACATTTGCTCTGTTTATACTGCATGTCAACTTCAGGACCAGTTGTTAATCATTTAATGAGCTTAGATCTAGATAATCACAATATATCTGTATTATTAACATCAGAGCCGTCCTTAGCTAAACCTTCACCTGATTTAAGACACCGCATCAGGATGATAAACTGCTGAACTAATAAATGAGTTTATATGCTCGCACATGGGTAAAACTGAGATTGTTTCCAGCAGTTTAAACACAGAAATCCTGAGTTTTGGTAAACACGAGTCTCAGCGTAAGACGTCATGGAAATAAACTAGCTGGAAAGTGATAAACGGGGTTGAGCTGAAGGTGTTCGGCGGGTCGGTCAACAACAATCACCTCCAGACTGTTAAATCATCCCCGACACGCTTTGATCTGACAAAATATCACGCCTCCCTTAACATTCTCTGTGTCCTCTGTTATACATCGCAAAATATTGTCTCAGCTGCATTGCTTCTGATCTGATGTCACCTGGGCATCATTAAAAAAAAAAGGTATTTTTTTCCCTTTTTTACAGCTTTATTCAAACTTCGGGACTTGGATGACTGTGATAAAGTGGCCTCCACAAATATTATCTCTAACCCTTGGTAAATATAAGCAAAGGCGGCTGTGAAAAATGTAATTATTGTTTAACCTTCTGATCTTTTGCTCAAAATATTAATAAAAAAGCCCTCTGTTATCACTGAGAACAAACAATTGCAAATCACTAAGATTCATTCATTCATTTTACTTCGCCTTAGTTTTTTATTCATCAGGGGTCGCCACAGCGGAATGAACCACTAACTAGGGCTGTGCGATTTGGGGAAAATATCTAATTGCGATTTTTTTAAACATATATTGCGATTTTGATTTTGATTTGTGATTTAATTTTGTAGTCAAGCTTCAATTCAATTCAATTCATGTTTATTTATATAACGCTTTTCACAATATAGATTGTGTCAAAGCAGCTTAACATAGTTCTAGTAAAGTCCAGATTTCAGAGTTGAAGTTCAGTGTAGTTTAGTTCAGTGTGGTTTAAATTTCACTGCTGAAAGTTCAAACACTGTAGAGCAAATCCACCGAAGCACAGCTCCACAAGTCCCGATCCAAGCAAGCCAGCGGCGACAGTGGCGAGGAAAAAAAACTTCACCAATTGACGAAGTGAAGGGAAAAAATAAAAAAATAAAAACCTTGAGAGAAACTAGGCTCTGTTGGGCACGACCATTATTCTTCTGGCCAAACTTCCTGTGTGGAGCTTCAGCCCAATATTCTGTATTGTAGCTTCTTACTGCTAAATGCAGTGAGTGTTAGTTTAAAAAAAAAAACATGGCAACTTTTATTCAAAATTAGTTTGTAAATATTCAGAAATTAAACACTCATTTTTCTCTAGAGAAACAGTAGTAAGTTATGGCGTTAGTTATCTCCTGGTGCCTTCGTGATGTTTTTTTCATATGGTGTAACGGCTGCAAACAATTCTGAAATTGTACTTTGCTGTTGCTACTAGATTGAGTGTCACTGGCGATACTTTCAGTTGACTTTTTAGCAAGATACTCCTCAAAGCTGCCGGTGGTGCTTTTTTAGGTGCTGGTTGTTGTATTTCCTCGTGCTTTGACAACAATTCTGCGACAGCTCTTACAAATGACCTGTTTTTGTTCGGTGTCTGTGACTTTGAAACCAAAATAATACAATATTATTGACATGCTGTTTTTCTTTGATATGAATTTGTCTATTAATGCTTCTGAAGCGGCAGACGCCATCATCCCACTTGTCCGCGCTTTCCTGTTTGTTTGTTTTATTGTGGGCGTTACGCAAAGTTCGGTTGCACAATTCTGATTGGGCAGAACGAAAGTGTGCTCACTCAAATGGCTAGTAAGACTGTCACACACAGACGGCAGTCACGCATTTGCTCTGGGTGGGGGAAATTATATAATACATATATATATTTCATATTGCAACCTCTTGTGATTAGCTAATCTCAACGTTTCAAATCGCGATTGCGATTCGATTTTGATTATTCGCACAACCCTACCACCAACTATTCTAGCATCTGTTTTAAGCAACGGATGCCCTTCCAGTTGCAACCCAGTACTGGGAAACACCCATACACACTCATTCACACACACATTCATACACTACGGCCAATTTAGTTCATCCAATTCACTTAGCGCATGTGTTTGGACTGTGGGGGAAACCGGAGCACCCGGAGGAGAACACGGGGAGAACATGCAAACTCCACACAGAAATGCCAACTGACCCAGCAGGGACTTGAACCAGTGACCTTCTTGCTGTGAGGCGACACCACTGAGCCACCGTGCCGCCTCATCACTAAGATTTAGTAATCTAAATCAAATATCATTGTTAAAAAGAAAAAGTCTGTCAGAATTATTGGCATCACTATAAGTTCATATGAACAAAATGTTTTTATATAGTACATTGAAATACTGCTATTTTTTATTCTAGGAACACAGGAATTGTTTAACCATGAGCTCCCGTTTATCAGGGGTATACATATGAGGAAACATAAAAGCCAACCCACTCAAGCTGTATCCAAAATCGCCCCTATAGAATTATAGAAATATATAATTCTACAGATATATAATACAAACTACACCATCCACACTGTGCAAAAGTTGTAGGCCATCATTACATTGTATTAGTGACGGAATAATGACTGTATATAATTATTTCTCATGGCTTCCACGTATTTTTTATTCGGCTTCTCATCGAATTGTTTTCGAGATGTTAATAATCTTTAAACAACCTTTGAAAAGATGGCTTAACATCAAGCAGAGTGTTGTCCGTATAGCTTTAAATAGCGTAAACGTTTTATATTTCAATGGATTCTGACTATCGGTGTTTAATCGTTTATTAGCAGTGAAGAAAATCATGCTGAAAGTGATCTTAACGATATGGCTTCTGCAAAAAATCTGCAAAATCACAGCTGGAGAATTATGGAAATATACAACTCTACAAATATACAATACAAACTACATCATTCACACTATGTAAAAGTTGTAGGCCATCATTACATTGTATTAGTGATGGAATAATGACTGCATATAATTATTTCTCATGACTTCCATGTATTTTTATCAATCTTTCCCCTGGTATAACCAATTGTTTTCAAGATGGTAAATATCTTTAAATAATCACGTAAAGAGAGGGCTTTAAATCAAGCAGAGTTTCTCTACAACAGGGTTCAAGTCAAATTGAAGACTTTACAGAGCAAAACACTAAGGATTTTTTGTAATGGTCAGTGGAATATATTTTTTTTACTTTTTAAAATTTAAATTCAGATATTTCTCAGCTACATATTTTAAATAATTAGTCAAAACATAGTTTAAAACATATATTACCATAACTTTTCTTAAAAAAAAGACAAGTTTTAAAAACTACATACATGCATACACTCACCGGCCACTTTATTAGGTACACCTTACTAGTACCTGCTGGACCCCCTTTTGCCTTCAGAACTGCCTTAATCTTTCGTGGCATAGATTCAACAAGGTACTGGAAATATTCCTCAGAGATTTTGGTCCATATTGACATGATATCATCACGCAGTTTCTGCAGATTTGTCGGCTGCACATCCATGATGTGAAACTCCCGTTCCACCACATCCCAAAGGTGCTCTATGGGATTGAGATCTGGTGACTGTGGAGGCCATATGAGTACAGTGAACTCATTGTCATGTTCAAGAAACCAGTCTGAGATGATTCACGCTTTATGAAATGGCGCGTTATCCTGCTGGACGTAGCCATCAGAAGATGGGTACACTGTGGTCATAAAGGGATGGACATGGTCAGCAACAATACTCAGATAGGCTGTGGCATTGAAATTATGCTCAATTGGTACTAATGGGCCCAAAGTGTGCCAAGAAAATATCCCCCACACCATTACACCACCATCACCAGCCTGAACCATTGATACAAGGCAGGATGGATCCATGCTTTCATGTTGTTGATGCCAAATTCTGACCCGACCATCCGAATGTCGCAGCAGAAATCGAGACTCATCAGACCAGGCAACGTTTTTCCAATCTTCTATTGTCCAATTTTGGTGAGCCTGTGTGAATTGTAGCCTCAGTTTCCTGCTCTTAGCTGACAGGAGGGGCACCCGGTGTGGTCTTCTGCTGCTGTAGCCCATGCGCCTCAAGGTTGGACGTGTTGTGCGTTCAGAGATGCTCTTCTGCATACCTCGGTTGTGACGAGTGGTTTTGTGAGTTACTGTTGCCTTTCTATCAGCGTGATCCAGCCTGGCCATTCTCCTCTGACCTCTGGCATCAACAAGGCATTTGCGCCCACAGAACTTTCGCTCAATGCCTAATGCCTCATGCCTAAATGCATTGAGTTGCTGCCATGTGATTGGCTGATTCGAAATTTGCGTTAACGAGCAGTTGGACAGGTGTACCTAATAAAGTGGCCAGTGAGTGTATATTGTAAGGATGTAAGGAAGATAATCAAACCATATTGGTAAATAGAGTTAATCAATTTTACGTTTGTTAAACGTTTTTTTAGATGGATTGTTGGTTGTACCGATTGGGTAGCTTTGCATGGACGAAAGAAAATTAAGACCTGTTTAAAAGTATTTACACCATATTTCAGTAAATGTAAGACTTTTTAAGGTCTAAATTTTTGTTTTTGAAATTTAAGACATTAAGACTTTTTAAGACCCTGTGGACACCCTGCACAATGTTATCCGTATAGCTTTAAATAGTGCAAACTTTTTATATTTCAATGGATTCTGATTGACTGTCAGTGTTTACTCGTTTATTAGCAGTAAAAAAAATCATTCTGAAAGTGATCTTAACGATATGGTTCCTGTACATCTTTATCGTTATAGCTGTGGTCTGAACTACTGTTGTTTTATTCAGAATGAACAAGCCTTCAGAGTTTTTGTCTAAATGTTTAAACACATATTTCTGGTACTTTTGCACCTTAAAAAATGGCTGCCTGGAGGCTCTGGAAATAAGGCCACTAAAAGATCTGACTTGCCCTACAGGGACTGAGCTCAAGTTATTTCCCAATAGACCCCCGTTACCCTACAAACTCACTCTGTCCAACGCAAAGCCAAGAAGTCGAACGAGACGGGTATAATATCAAAGACCAAAATAAGCCAAGTAGCATCTTGTTACACTCACAGCACCTCGTGTGTGTTGCATTAACCGCAGATCTTTAATTTAACACGCGATAAACATATACAGGGTAGCAAGAGGTCACTGGATATCACCGTTCCCCGAATCTGCTGCACACATGTGCCTCTCGCCATGATATCCCACAATTAAAACACAATAGCGTGAAGTAAAGCGCATCTCAAGTCTTCTCTCCTTGTTTTAGGCACAACATCTAGAAAAACGTAAAAACTTCAAGCTGTTTCATTCAAAAAGAAAACCAAAGACATACCCGGAATAATTGTCGATACTTTTGTTACCTTACTCTGCACAGACAGTGTGGAAAACAGGTGAAAAAATGTCAATCATTTAGAAACGGTAGATAAAAAAAACACCTCATATGTAATTTATTGTTAATAAAAATACTTGTGCCTCTGTTTTTCATCTGTCTTTATGTTGCCGGTTAGATTTTTTCATTTTTCTGAAACAAACAGCTGTTCGTTTTACGATAAACAGAATTAAAAATATTTGGGACGGGAAAACGGAGTGCAACTACAAAGCACAGAAATGAATAGCAGAAGGCAGACTCTGAGTATGCACACTTTCCTGCTGGAGATTATGTAAGAATGGTGACGTACTGCATGAGTTTCTAAAATGTGTTATCAGGGAATAATTTGTTACCAAACGTGGCCAAATCAGATGACGAATGAACAGATTCAATGAGTTCTTCACAATATACAGTCAAGCCACAAATTATTCACAGCCCCCCCCCCTCGCAAATTCTGACTTATAGTTTTAGTTCAGATGTAAATAAAAGCTGAGAAATATAGTTTTTTCACAAAGATGCCTCTTGTACATTGTCTCATTATCTTTAGAGAGAAGCCTGTGTCATTACTGGTCAAAAAATAAATTTGATAGAGGTGTGTATAATATTTACAGAAGAAACACGTCAAAGTTCAATGTCAAGGTGGCAGATGCACTGAGCTGTGGGGATGGGTATTGACACAAATTTCATTATTTGATTATTTAATATCCTTTCACAACACTGCAATTCAGTGAGAATAAAAAAATTGTGTGTAAACCATACAGGGAACCCTGACAGTTGGTACATTAATATTAAAAGTTACATTTATGAACTGATTTGTTTTGAACTAAATTGCACTAATAAGGATATGGTAATTATACTATACAATATAGAAATAAGGATATAATAATAATAATATTAAGGATATAGTTATAGCTAGGCATGGGCCGGCATAAGATTCTAACGGTATGATAACCTTGGATAAAAATATCACACGGTATTGTGATTACTGCTCTAAAATATGTTCTTTTTAAATGTCTGGGTAAAAAACTAAAGCTTGTTTTCCCCTTTGGACACACCATATTTTATTTTTACATTTAAAATATTTTGGAGAAGTAAACAAGTCAGGCTGAATAATGAAAATGAATCATTGACTTCTGCTGTCCTCATTAATTTCAAAAACACCGATTTCTTCACAATATAAAACGGCATCTTTGGATATCTTTTCTGCTGGAGATACTGTTGCCCTAAAAAACAAACAACAAAAAAAACATTTAAAAAAATAAATAAAAATCTTACATATACCATAGGAACCTTGACTTTTCCAAACCACAGTATACCTTGAAAGCGGTTATCATCCCATGCCTAGTTATAGCTTCGTCACAGTTTGACTTAAATACAGTATAAACTTTAAATGATCACTTTCATAAAAGTATTACTGTTACTGATGGATTCATTCAAACACACATACTGTAAATATTCAGGAAGATCTTAAAGGTGAACTAAGCAATATATATATATTGCTCTCTCTCTCTCTCTCTATATATATATATATATATATATATATATATAAAGAGAGAGAGAGAGAGCTTAGTTAACCTTTAAGATCTTTTTTTAATAAATAATAATATAATAATATTTTTAGTCATTATAATATTAATAATAAAAATAATAATCATAATAATAATAATAATAATATATAAATAAATGTATAATTTCCTCTCTAGAGTACATTTTTCTAGCTGACTAAATTAAAAAAAGACTAGAATCGCTGGCGACTATTTTCAGAATCATTTCATTCTTTAGAGAGAAAATAACTCCATTTATGCTGCACTTTAATCTTTGAATCTTTGGAGACATTTTATTTTCACAAACATCTATATTATACACTATGTAAGAGGTAAAGTCCTGAAAGAGTCTACTCCATAATGAACATATTTGTTAACAAACATTCATTCATTCATTCATTCATTCATTTTCCTTCGGCTTAGTCCCTTATTTATAAGGGGTTGCCACAGCGGAATGAACCACCAACTATTCCAGCATATTTTTTACGCAGCGCATGCCTTTCCAGCTGCAACCCAGTACTGGGAAACACCCATACACTCTCATTCTCTCACACACACACACACTCATACACTAAGGCAAAATTTGTTTACCCACTTCACTGTGGGGGAAACCGGAGCACCCGGAGGAAACCCACACGAACAAGGGGAGAACATGCAAACTCAAAAAAGTCAAAAAAGTTGAATGTAATCCAGCAAACAGAAAACTACTGAAGTGTAGGAAAAACTGAAGGTTTTCCCAGGACACAAAGCGGTGCCCATAAATACCCATGTTTGCATCTAGATTAAGAGGAACTGTGTGGTGTGGTTATCTAATGCCCTTCAGTGCTTTTTGCCATTGCAGAGAACCTATAAATTTGCTGAAGGGTTCGATTACTGCGACCACAGGACGATCAGCGAGGAATGTTCAGAAAAGAGGCGGAACTCACTTATCTCTGCCAGCTTACGGTCTACCGCAGCAACCGTGTCCCATCATCCCTTCAGCCCGCAGATAAGACATATGCATCCCATAAATCCCTATAACATTCGCAATCTGATGTACGAGAAAAAAAAAATCCAACACAGTCATTGAGAGCCTGGATTTCTTCTCTTCAAATAAGTAATTAAAAACGTATGAGGGGTACGAGAGAAAAAAAGAAAATCCTCCTGAATTATTAGCCCCCCTCTATATTTTTCCCCAAATTCTGTTTAACAGAGACATTTTTTTCAACACATTTCTAAACATAAGTTTTAATTACCTAATTTCTAATAACTGATTTCTTTTATCTTTGCCATGATGACAGCACATAATATTTGACTAAATATTTTTCAAGATACTTGTATTCAGCTTAAAGTGACATTTAAAGGCTTAACTAGGTCAATTAGGCAAGTTAGGGTAATTAGGCAAGTCATTGTATAACAGTGGTTTGTTCTGTAGACAATCGAAAAAAAAAATATATATATATATATATATATCTTAAGGGAGCTAATAATATTGACCTTAAAATGGTTTTTAAAAAAATGAAAAACTGCTTTTATTCTAGTAGAAATTAAACAAATAAGACTTTCTCCAGAAGAAAAAATATTATAGGAAATACTGTGAAAAATTCCTTGCTCTGTTAAACATCATTTGGGAAATATTTGAAAAATAAAAGAGAGTTTAACATCAAGCAGAGTATCATCCGTATAGCTTTAAATAGAGCAAACTTTTTATATTTTAAAGGATTCTGACTGGCTGTCAGCGGTAAATCGCTTATTAGCGGTAGAAAAATCATTTTGAAAGTGATCCCAATGATATATATGAACATCTATATCGTTATAGCTGTGGTCTGAACTCTGCTGTTGTTTTATTCTGAACGATTTGTAGAACTCATTCAGAAGCCTTTAGAGTTGTGGGTTCCTGCACGTCATGATTTTGTCAAGTTTTCCCAAAATCAGAGGGGAATAATAGTTGGATAACACTCATGTAGAGGTGCATAAACTTAACCGTAAGCCTAAACTTAACATAAATGGTAAACATATCCCTTAATTCTGATTGGAATGTTGTTCC
>CAIGQV010016192.1:412474-435829 GCA_903798115.1 Danio jaintianensis
TTCAAAATATCTTCTTGCTGTGAGGCGACAGTGCTAACCACTGAGCCACTGTGTCACCCTGTCTTTAACAAAATAAAAACTCAAAAAGGTTTGGAACCACTTGAAAGCGAGTAAATGGTGAGTAAACTTTCATTTTTGGGTGAACTATGCCTTTAAATAGGTTTTGAACTAATGGAAGCTTAGTAAATGATGACAGAATTTTCCCTTTTGGGTGAACTATCCCTTAAAGTTTCTTTTTTTCTGTTGAACAAAGAAGATCTTTTGAAGAATGTTGAAAACTAAGTGAATTTAAAGTAAATACTGATAGCCATTTGAAATGACACGCTTTATACTGAAACACATCAGCACATTTTCTTTATTTTATTATTATGTAATAGTGATGATTGTGCTTTTATCCTGTCGTTTATCACTATTACCTTGTTGTGTTGGTTGAGCCAATGACAATTTTTTCAGTCAGGTGGAAAATAAAGTAAAACAAACAAGCAAACAAGCATTGCTCTCACCTCAGGACCAGTGATGTGCATCATACCAGAAACCGCACACGCAATGGAGTCATATCCAGGCTTGTGCGACTCAGGCCCCGTCTGTCCATACCCTGAACAAAATCAACAGGCCGTGTTACTGATTATACAGTGGGGGGAAATAAGTATTGAACAAGTTATGTTTTTTCCTAAGAATAATATTTCTGAAATGAGCTGTTGACATGGAATTGAACCAGATTTTGGTAAAAACACAAACATGAAAATAAAACAAAAATCTGAAAAATGAGTTATGTGTAAAAACAATGGAACGACACAAGGAAAGTACTGAAACATATTTAATACTTTATATAAAAGGCTATTTTGGGTGCTGACAGCTTAAAGACACCTCTCATATGGAGAATGAAGTCACATGCATTGCTCAGGTGTGAGTTTTTCACAGACCTCAACAGAGTGTAAAAATCTTGATGGTTCAAATCTGATCATTATTTTGTATTTTCTATTGGATTCAAGTCAGATGATTGGCTCGGCCATTCTACAGCTTTATTTTCTTTCTCTGAAAGCATCTGAGAGATTCCTTGGCTGTGTTTTGGATCATTGTCATGCTGAAACCTGGTTTCATCTTCATCCTCCTGCTAATTATAAGCAGCTAATATTTATTTACAGTGAGGAAGGGCAGAGGGTTGCTGAAGAACTACTGAGAGATTTCAGCTGCTGTCTGGGCTTCACTGCCGAACTACACCTCCCTTTCTTCATGTGTTCAATACTTTTCCCTCTGTCATTTCATTTTATTACACAGAACTTCATTTGTAAACTAATTAGTTTTTTTTAATATATGGGTTTCTTTTGTTGTTACCAACATCCGGTTACAATTTTAAGTCAACAGCACCTTTAGAAATATGATTTTTTGAGAAAAATGGAGACGTTTCTTCAACCGTATGTGTGGATGATTATCAGATTGAAAATGTGCAGCTACGTGTAACATGAGCACGTCAGAGCTACAATCTCCAGCCTATTCTGCATTGCCAGTACAGCTTGATCAGAAATCCCTGCAGCTGAGCACACACACACATGCTCAGAGAGAATGAATGTGGGCAAAGACCCGATTACATTTCTATTATCATCAGAGCAGCAAGATTAATTCACTTCTAGGAACTCCACCGTAGTTCTGAGACTTCAGAGGTAAACATCTACGGATGTGTTTATTTCCTTGGCAGAGGTATGAGCGGCTTAAGGAAAATCTGTCATGCCTGAGTATAAAAACAGCCGAGTAACTTTTCACAAAACAGTCACTTCATGGCAACTTTCCCTCTTTCTTCGCTTTAATTGAGTGTGTTTGCTAAGGCGACCATTAGTGTTATTATTGCCCATACTCACGTTTAAAAGGATGATTCGCCTAAAAAATTGAAAATTCAGGTATTAATTTAGTTTTGCCTCTAGAAGTTGTTCTTTGACTTTCAAATCGTCTGTAAGAATTGACTGAATCACCACAGTTTTGGCTAAAATCTTCTTTAATGTTTTACTGGAGAAGAAAAAAAGTCACTTACATCTTGGATAGGATAAGGGCAAGTAAACTAACAGGAAAATGTATATGTTTAAGGGTGAACAAACCCTTTAATATAGCTTACTAATATTAAAAACATTTTGATTTGGGATGCAGCTTAACCCTTGTGTATTGTTAAAATTGACTCCCCTTTTGTTATGTTCGGGGCTGTTTTTGAGCCCACTGACTTCCATTCAAAAAAAATCTTTTGATTGCAAAGCCATGACAAAACATAATCATGCATTCTTGATTGTTGGTGGTTTTCCCTGTTGGGAAGAGGAACAATTTGTAATGCCTAATGTAAGTGTGCAAAGGTCTTTCTTACACACTCGCTCTCACACACACACACACACTATACTCCATATGAAAGCCAGAAACTAACCTTTTTTTGCACTGCAACTAATGATCAAGCATAAAAATTACAAATTGTACCTCTTACCAACAGGAAAAAGCACCAACAACTAAGAATGCATGATTATATGGTGTCATGGCTTTGCAATCAAAAAATGTAATTATAATGGAAGCCAATGGGGCAAAAACAGCCAATAACATAATAAAAGTGTAGTCAATTTGAACAGTACAGAAGGCTTAACATGGCCTACTAATACTAAAAACATTGTGATTTGGGATGCAGCTTAAGTATTAATGTTGAACTGAACTGAAGTAACCGTTCAGCAATGTCACAGGAATCAGCCACAACACCTTAGCATGTCCTGGCCACCAACCGCATTTTTGACAGGTTTTTATAGAGAAATATATAGTCCTAGATAGCACTTTATAGCTTTTTCCAGGACAAATTTGGGCTAGAAAGCTTTTTATAGGTCTAGCAATGAGTGGTCTCGCAAAGAGTAAAAACGAGTTACAGCCACACACTGCAAGAAAGATGCTTTTCTTACTTTTTCTAGTCCAAATATCTACAACAAGAAGCATTTTCAGGCAAGTAAAAATATTGTCTTGTTTTCAGAAATAATAAGTCAAATTAAATGAGTTTTTCCTTAAAACAAGCAAAATAATCAGCCAACGTGGGTAAGGAAAATAATATTATTCCAAAGCAAAAATTTGATTATCTTGCTTAGCCCATTGGCAGATTATTTAGCTTGTTTTAAAGAAAAACTCTCTTAATTTTAACCTCTTAGCCAGCGCCAGGACATGGACTATACTTTTTTGTTTTCACTGTATTTATTCTTTTGGATTGCATTATGGAATCTTGATCTTTCCTCCAAAAGCTTTTGATATAGAAAAGTAACTCTTGTTGACATTTTTAATAGTTTGGAGTCATATATTGTCTGTGTTTGTGTTGTAAATTACGATACCACACCTGGTAACAAACTGAGAGTATACTTTTTCTGTTATTTCACTTAATTGTCTCTGTATTATTTATTAAACAATATCAAAAGTCACTTTGTTAATCTGCAGTGTTGAATTTTCAACATCAAAAGTCGACAGAGCAGAGATAAAACTCCCATAATGCAATTCACAACCGTTAATAAACAGAAAACATAAGTGAAACACAAAAAAACCCGCAACATTTTAACATATTATTTCTGAAAACAACACAATAATACTGGATTGCTATAGCATTTAGTTAAGACAGGGAGTTGTAGATGAAGGCAAAATTAAGCAAGCTTGGGAGACTGAATTAGGGTTAGAGATAGATTCGGAGAGTTGGGAAGAAGACCTTGAGAATATACATGTATGTTCAAGTAACATAAGACATAATTTAATTCAATTTAAAACCTTGCATAGGTTATACTTATCTAAGTATAAACTGCATGAGATTTTTCCTCGGGTATCTCCATTTTGTAACAGGTGTAAAACAGCCGAAGGATCCCTAACCCACTTGATTTGGTTGTGTCCTAAATTACAAGAATTTTGGCAAAATATATTTAAATGTTTTTCTAAAGCCCTCCAAAAAAATCTTGAACCATGTCCACTTTTAGCAGTCCTTGGGATATTTAGTAACTTAGAGATGTTTAATGAATATGAAAGACAAGCCATGTTGTTTGGTATGGTAATTGCCAAAAGGGTGATTTTGAGAATGAGGAAAACCGAATCTGTACCTACGTTTGTGGGGTAGAGATCTTGTAAACATGCTTGCTTTGGAGAGGTTGAGATATATCAATAATGATAAATTTGAGATATTTGATCAAACATGGGGGCAGATATTAGAACACCTTAATGCATCGGAAGAAATGCAAGCATAACCAATGACCCCTGTCAATAATATAGTAATTAAAGATAGAGTGTAATTGATATTCACTATTCATAATCTATAATGTTTTTAATAATGTGCCCAAACTATTATTTGACAATAAAACTATAGTCAGGATAATGCATTTTTATGATAACATAAAAGCAATGTTACTTTATAATTACTTTTATTTATGCATTACCTGATCAGTCAAATTATATTTTGCTTTTGTGTGCATTTCTCCCTCTGTTTTCAGTTGTTCTGTCATAGGTTAGGATTGTTATGTATTGTCTTTATTATGTATTATTATTGTATTGTTTTTTTTCTATATTTTCTTGTAGTTTTGTAAAATGCAAAAACCACATAAATAAATGTTAAATAAAAAAAATATACATATATTATTGGATTGTCCAGAAAACGTTTCTTGATTTAAGTGAAGTTTCACAAACTAATTTCGAGAGGAGCACGTGATATGATCGACTACAGCTGGTAGAGGTGTGAACCTACACTGGTCTCACGGTTCGGTTACGATTATCATGCCATCGATTCGGTTTAATTCGATATCTCGGTGCATTGACAATGCTTTCCATACACAGTTTTATATTTTCTTCACGGCACAGCAATTCTTGTATTAAAATGTATAAATATATTTATATACTATTTGTAATACAATTTTGTCCTTCAGTACAAACTAAACTTTAGTCAGATATATAAACAGTACCATTAAAAACTCAAGTACATGCATAGAACAACATGAGCATTTATAGCAAATAAATATAAATATCCCGCTCACTTTCTCAGCCTTGTCTAGCCAGTTCTTTCTTACACCCTTATGATTGGCCACGCGCTCAACAGAAAGGGCTGCGATTGGCTCTAACGCTCTGGCGCTGTTCACCGATGAGTGACACTGATAAACGGCAGTGGCGATCGGCTGATCCATTATAGACGTGGAGGAGAAAGCTCGCTCTGAAGACAAGCTCGTGTCTGGATCCAGAAGTATCGTTGTAACAGCCGAGAGGAGAGGAAACTTTACCTCACTACAGCAGGTCAAAGGTCCACAGCGAGAGAGAGAAATGGAGTTTACTTTCAGTTTCTCCATAACAGTGAAACGGGCTTCTGCTGTGTCAGTGAAAGACTGTCCAGCAAACACTCACACAGTGAATTGTGCACAGTTTCTGCATTTTTAAGTAGTTGGATAAAATACTCATCTTAAATACTCGCGCTCGCCTCCCTCGCCATAGTAAGCTACCGTAATGTAGCGTATATGAAATAAATGACGTCAGTACACAATAACCGGTTAGGATCTATTACTGAACCGATACCGAATTGTCCGCGTCTGCATCACGGTGCACCGAAGAAACAATTAATTTTGACACCCCTAACAGCTGGTCCTAATAACTAATCATTAGCTAGCCTATTGGATCATTCCAAAATTAATATAAATATCCTGCCTCCCTACACACCCCCACCCTATACCTCCCTTCTCCCTCCTCCTCAATTCTAGGATCGGGCGACACGGCGGCTCAGTGGCTGGCACTGCTGCCTCGGTGACAATGAGGGCCAATGGTTCAAGTCCTAACTGAGCCAGTCGGCACTCTCTGCACGGAGTTTGCATGATCTCCCCGTGTTCGCGTGGGTTTTCCCCGGGTACTCCGGTTTCCTCCCAGTCTAAAAACATGCGACATAAGCGAATTGTAATAACAGTCACAAGCACTTAACGCATACATACTGAATCGATTCTTATAGAACCACCTTATTAAGCAAGGTATAGGCAAAAAACGAACCGGGGGCTCTCGAGAAATACCTGATCTCGTATCCCTCCTAATGCTCATTGACCAGGCGGGAACCTTGGGCTCATCTATATCGGAGTTCAGGGTTCTCTCCCAGGACAGCATGCCAAACCTGCTATTATAGTTGAGCATTATCTAAGTGTGAACTCTTGAAACATTTTTAAATATTTGTACTAGAAACAAGACAAAAACTCTCTCTTTTTGTAGTACATTCAATACTGTTGTGTTTTTGAATTCCCATCATTTACAGTTTATATTACAAGTCCAAATTCATAAAAATTGCGTTATTTATCACAGCCAAAAATAATGAATTGTGCCACTATCAAAGAAGTGTATTACAAAGGGAGTACCCATTTTATGACACACTACATTCATAACATTACAACCCATAAGAAACACCACAAAGATACTTTGAAACTACTCAAGTAAACAAAGAACAAAGTTTCCCATAATTCCCGCATCTGCCAGACCCCATCACTGTCGTAACCACACCAATATTAGCACAAGTGTGAGAACAGCAATAGCTAGACTTTCACATTTTCTACAGAAAATCTGAAAGGACTTGTGGGAAGAAAAAGCCAGAACTCTGCGGGTGCTTTTTAACACACTGTAAATGATTTCTAGGGTGCTAAAATCCAGTAAAAAAAGACAAACATGGGCGCTGTCAAAACAATCGTCTGCTTGTTTGAGAATTTTGACCAGCACAGCACGGCAACAGCTCAACCAATGACATGAGTCTGGGACGGGGTTATCTTTTAATCTGACCAATGGAGATGAAATCAGAGAGCTCTCTCATCCTCCATAGACGACAACAGTCCCGAGACATTCAAAGCATTGAAAACAGTGTCAAAACTGTGTAAAGTGTACAGTGTAAAGATGCCTTAAGTCTTTTTAGTTAAATATACTACTAATTTGCTGCTTATTAATAGTTGTTACAGTATATATTTATATACTTCTATGTTAAGCTGGTTTGACACAATTTACATTGTAAAAGCGCTATATAAATAAACATGAATTGAATATATTTGGGTTTAGGTATTGGGCAGAATTAGGGACGTAGAATAAGATTACACTTTATAAGTACTAACAAACAGTTAATTTATTAATTTATTAATAATACAAAGTCAATAAGCCAGTAGAATTGTGACAAACAAGTGTCACAAACTTGTTTTCAAAGGAAAACGTAAGAACTGAAGCAAGTAACGCCATACGTTTTGAGAAAAGTCATAACAAAATCAGTCATATTAAACTGCAAATATCAAAAATATTGTCCTTGCAAACTCTTGGAGGGGCTGATTGTCTAATGGCCATTTTCTAAATCCACTGATTATTTATATACTCATTTATTTATTATTATTTTATCATTTATCTCTGGTGAGATACATTATAATGATCTCTCCCAAATGCTGTTTAACTCCTGCTCCTGTACGCTTGTATTCATCTGCCTCAAATCTCATAGCAAAATCCAACCAACATCTGATGGACTAAACCAATAAGCCATAACAATTAGATGTACATCACAATACAGAAGAAATGGTCAATTCATCTCTGTGGCCAGACACAATCTACGGACATTTTGTGCTATTTCTGCACAGAATTTAGTAAAATATCTGCAGATTTATGCAGAATAATTTGGTGACTACAGTAACTAAAAAATATGACTTTTTAACTTTAATATAAGGTTTATTAACAATTAGATTCACTTGTTTTGTAAGCAAAGCAAGTCTCAAAATATATCTGCGAAAAGACAGAAAATATTACTTTACAAAATATATTGTAAATAAATCATAAAAACATTTGCATATTAGTTAATAAAATGACTGAAATTAATATAAAACCAAACAATATACAGTATATTTACACACATTTTCATAGGTAAATAAATAAGACTCAATGATGGGCTAAAAAAAAAAAATCTGCGGACTCCATGAGAGCCTACAAAATGCAGGACTTTGATTCCTAATTTTCAACTTTTCCACCAGAAATAAAAGAAGAAAAAAAACATCCTAAAGACTCAGGTCAGGTTTTAGAAACTATTGAGAGAACATAAATAAAATAATAATAATTTAGTCATTTCAAAGTAAAACATCCTTATATATTCCACATTATTAACCAGTTATTTTGTACAAATACATTTTTATGAAACCAAACATAAAATATTACTTTACAGCATCATTAATTAGTAGCACTGGATCCATTCATAAAACTGCCCAGGTTTCTGCATGCCCTGCCAGCTTTGACTCAATGTGAATGGCATCCAGAACTCCAGACCTCAACACATTGGTGTGTTCTAATGAAGGGCATATGCTGAAAATAACTCGCGTTCTCAGACGCCACTTAATCCTCTTTAATTTGCTGTAAAGAAATTAAACCCCAATAATAAAACGAAACGAGGAGCTTTGTCGCTTCTGTGGACCTCAAACATCTCCAGAGGAGGAACAGGAGCCTGTGGTTCTTCTGCTCCTTAATCATCAGTGTACAAACCCAGCCTGATTATTCACATTAACCAAACTAGACAGTGTGCGTGCGTGCGTGCGCGTGTGTCTCGCCCTAAAACTCTCATTCTCTATCTGCATAAACCGAACCGTAACATACATGATGTAAACCCCTTTTTATATTTTATAAATAATTTTATAATAATAAATAATTTATTATGATTATAAATATTTTTATTTAATATTTAAAATTATTATAAATATTATTTTCCAATTATATATATATAATTTTTATTAATAACAATATTGATCTAAAAATTTTATTAGAATAATTGATTTAATAACTTTTTTTATTTGTCTCCCAGATATAAAACTGATATAAACATCTAAAGCTTGCAGTTTGGAGATTTGCCTAAAGGGATCCACTTTTTAAAAAAAATTCACGTCACCTCAAACTTCAGTTTCGCATGAAATGTTGACCAATCAAATGCTCTCTAGTATCTGACATGCCCCATCCCCTTCAAGATGCTTCTCAATTGCTTCTCATTTGATGTGCTTGAGCTCTAAACAGTATTGCAGTGCTTAATTTAAGCCGGATCCTGTTCCAGAAAATGTCAGACATTTGTGTTTTGCGTTCCGGTATTTATTTTAATTGATACAGCATTAACTTGTGTGCAGTGAATACCTGCATATGTGTGTGTGTGTGTGTGTGTGTGTGTGTGTGTGTGTGTGTGTGTGTGTGTGTGTGTGTGTGTGAGAGAGAGAGAGAGAGAGAGAGAGAGAGAGAGAGAGAGAGAGAGAGAGAATGTGAATGTGAATGAGTGCAAGCGAAAGCTGTGTGGATTGTGTCTGCGTGCACACATGACGGTAGTCACCATGCGCAAGTTAAAGTCATGTTTAACTATTGGCCCTCAACAATATTTTCAACCAATCATCTTTCTTATGTTTACAATCACTCTCATTGGTTGGTGATTGTTTCGCACGCAGTGAGCAGCGAAAATAAATGATGGCAAAGTGGCCTACCTAAATAATATTTGTGTTTTCAAAATGGCAAAGAGGCAGTCAAGCATATTTAGATTTTTTTTAAACCACGATAATGGTTTTTTAAATCTGATAATGAGCCTAATCAAAAGAGATCTCGAGAGAAAAGAACTGTGCACCTGGATCAGGATAGCAGGAGACAGAAGCAAGCGGCTCGGCCAGGAAACATAACAGAAGAGGTAACTGTGGGCTCTTCTTAAATTATACAGAGTGAGTCATTTAATGATCTTTTTTTTCACTTGGAAGTGAACTGAACGTCAGTGGTGTTAGTAAACTGAATAGTGATGTTTATTTAATAGTTTCATAAGATTTATGTTGGCGTCACGGTGGCGCAGTGGGTAGCACGTTCGCCTCACAGCAAGAAGGTCGCTGGTTCGAGCCTCGGCTGGGTCAGTTGGCGTTTCTGTGTGGAGTTTGCATGTTCTCCCCGTGTTCGCGTGGGTTTCCTCCGGGTGCTCCGGTTTCCCCCACAAGTCCAAAAACATGTGGTATAGGTGAATTGGGTAAGCTAAATTGTCCGTAGCGTATGTGTGTGAATGAGTGTGTATGGATGTTTCCCAGTGATGGGTTGCGGCTGGAAGGGCATCCGCTGCGTAAAACATATGCTGGATAAGTTGGCGGTTCATTCCGCTGTGGCGACCCCAGATTAATAAAGGGACTAAGCCGAAATGAAAATGAATGAATGAATGAAGATTTATGTTTGTAGCTATGTTTGTTTGTTCTTATCAACGATTGACCCATAACGTTAACGTTATATGACACAATATAATTAAAAACAGTTCATAAATTTGATGCTCTATTTTTTTTTTTTTTTTGCGCTATCACCATTTAGTGACATCACGTTCCGGGAGACTGAAATTGTGTGGTGGACGTCGATCATGGTAACTTTTATTTCCTGGTTTTGTTCCGGAAATTATTCAGTTACAAATTAAGCACTGCACTATTGGCTGTTTTTTTTAAGGGGAGGAACTACTCTATTTCCCGCCCTCTCTTCGTGTTTTAGTTGAGATTATGTTCATAAAAAATGCCAAAAAATTTCAAAGAATTTCACGGGACCTTTGAAGACATTATGGTAAAACTGCTAGTACTGTAAATGTTGTAAAGTGTGACCTGACAGAACTCAAGAGAAGCTGAAAGAGAAAATCCAATGACTCACAAGCATTAAATGAGGTTAACCAATAAAATAAAAGTGCCTTGAAACAAGCATCTAAAAATATACAAAATAAAGTTTCTGATGAAAAGACGAGTATTTGAAGCATACAATGAAACATAAAACTTTAAGATTAAACTTTTAACACAAGATTTAATGCTCTTAGGCCTAATTTTGACCATTATTAGCCCTGCTATGCACAATCCTACAGTTCCTGACAGTGCTGATGTCAACATCTGATTAATCTCCTGTGTAGGACCTCTTTTTTTTTGGAACAGAAAGTGAATTATGTCTCATATCAAAAACGTTTCTAGTCTGCCAAGTCATATGTTTAAGCCTCCAGGGATATAATGTACAGTAAAGGTTATGCAGCAGTGCTTTTTCCTGATGAAACTGGGCCAAAATGTAAGAAAATAATTAAATTGTATAAATGGGTCACCCCCAAATTGCTACTGGACCACAATTTTGCCCCCCTCGGGACTGAAGCAATAAACTGAAGGATGTCAATGAATCAGCTGACGACATGCAGGACCCAAATTACAAATAAATTAGACAAGAACTGCTACAGCATGTGAGATACCAAATGAATGGCTTCCCTTTTTCCTGATTGGGGTCTAATTAATCACAGTTCAAGCGGAGGCGCAGGAGATGGCTAATGACATTTTCTTAAAGCAAAGATTTAAAGGCTTCAACCTCAAGTGCTGAGTCCAACATTTCAATCTAGCAAAGAAACACATGAAGAAGAAGACTCCAACAACACTAACAATGCATTTTCGAAAGCTGATTAACTTTTGATGCGATTTTAAAAAAAAGTAAAAAGAAATAATCTGACATTAAGATGTGTTCATGTTTTTGTTTCAACCAAGTATTAATACAGGGGTTCTGCAGGTTTCTCCAAGTCAAATGTAAGACTTTTTAAGACCATTATGAATTCAAATTTAGACTTATACAGGGCTAAACGCTAAGGATTTTTAGAAAGATTTTTACTTGCCCCATTAAAAAAATATATATATATCTAATTATTATTTATTCTTTATTTTACAGATTAATTTCCACTAATTGCAAGGAAAGTACAGAAAATAAACGTCTGACATGGTGTCAAGATATGAGAGAGACCATATCACAGAAGATGAATGGCAGAGTATCTGTCTGAAGGCACAAACCCAGACACAATACACGGCTCAAACTTCTCCAATATAAATGGAATATGAAAAAATAATTAAATAAATAAATAAATAAATAAATAAATAAATGGAATATGAGACTGTACATAAATCCAGAACTACTTCACAAATTTCATCCACATATTCCTGATCAATGCGTAAAATGCAATAAAGAGATAGAATATCATTAAGTGTCTCTATATCTTTATCTCTACAAGTAACTCTATATCATTAAGTGTCCTTTGATTGAATATTTTTGGCAGAAAATTCTAAACTTTTTATCCATGGTAATAAAATTGGGAATCCCTTTGTAGGATTCCTGAAGGAAGCTGATACGAATCTTTTCTCTGTATAACTTGTATCACCTGCTATTGATATAGCGTTGTTGTTATATGATGTACCTTTATATTGTATGTGTAAGTACATGCATTTACTTATATATATATTGTTATTATTATTATTTTTTTAATTTACACAGAACAGCTTTAGAAATAGAAAGATAATAGATGTAAATTCATGCGAAATATTGGGGAAAAAAAATTCTCTTGAATTTTGCTCTATTTAAATTTTTTATTTTTAATATTTTTCCCTAACATATAAATTTGGGTATACTAATTTTGGGCCGTTATCATAAGTTATTTTGTTAGATAAGCTCCAGATTTGGCTTCAGTACTGACTAATCTAATGTACATGTACAAATTTAATATTGTAAAGCTTCCTATAGAAAATATTAATTTAAATGAGTTTTGTGAGGAGTGTACTCATATATGTTGAGCACCGTACATGTGTCATTGTTAGATAATAAAAAAATAAATTAAAAAAAGCTTAGTACTAATTAAAAAAAACTGCAGCTTTTTTTCATAAAATAAAAGAAAAGGAGTACAGGCCTTTAGAACAAATTAAAATTGTTGGTGAAATGCCCATAATAGTAACGTTTTACTCTATGTCAGTGTGAGTTTATACCGATGCTCAGAGTTCCAATGTCTTTTTGTTTTTGTTTTTCGATTGGACGTGGTTTCAATTTTATAAAACATGATTTAGATAACATGGAAATCCTAAAATCTAAATTCATATCTCCCATGTATTACAGTCCATATAAACCAAATTAGCTTTTGCCCAAATCTAATCACAGTACAACAGCACAACTTTAATATGATTCAATTTGATCAAGTTGGAGATTACGATCGAGGATATTTACTAAGTTTAATACGCCAATTCATCTGATAGCATTACAAAATGACTAATATTCATGGGGATAGTTCACCCCGAAACGAAATATGTCATTATTTACTCACCCTTCACTTGTTGAAAACCTGTTTGACTTACTATTGAACAGAAAAAATATATATTTTGGAAATTGCTGATATTGATATTACTTAGGGCAACACGGTGGCTCAGTGGTTGGCACTCACAGCAAGAAGGCCGCTGGTTCAAGTCCCAGCTGGGCCAGTTGGCATTTCTGTGAGGAGTTTGAATGCATCCGATGTTGGTGTGGGTTTCCTCCGGGTGCTCCGTTTTCCCCCACAGTCCAAAGACATGCGCTATAGGTGAATTGGATGAACTAAATTGGCCGTAGTGTATGAGTGTGTATCAGAATGTATGGGTGTTTCCCAGTACTGGGTTACAGCTGGAAGGGCATCCGTGGTGTAAAACATATGCTAGAATAGTTGGCGGTTCATTCTGTGGCAACCCCTGATGAATAAAGGAACTAAGCCGAAGGAAAATGAATGAATGAATGAATGAATGATATTACTCATTGACTTCCATAGTATTTTTTTTCCTACTATGGAAGTCAATGGGTGCCAGCAAAGAGAATTCTTTAAAATATCTGTTTTTGTGAAACTCAAAAAGGTTTAAAACCACATGATGGAGAGTAAATGGCGAGGTAATCTTCATTTTTGGGTGAACTATCCCTTTAAGGAGCCAAAGCGGTATAAATACACACAGAAGGAACAATGACGACAGCCGATTAGAGATCCTCGTCCTCAAAATCCCAGTCAGAAGAACATTAGAGTCTGATAAATCAAACAGCACGTTTTGAGACTATAACCATTCCAGACTGATTTTACACTCAAGAAGAAAGTGAAAAATTCTCTCACAAGGGGAAGATTAAGCGATTCGGGATGAGCACGGTAAATCACTCCTATTTAACGGTCCAGCATCCACAATTTCATGAGGTCTTGTGGGTTATGCCTCCAGGCCTTTATAAGCAGTGTGAGACATGGGAATTTGGCTGTGATTTGTGATCTTACAGAGAACAGCCGAAGAAAAAAAAAATGTGATTCATTGTAAAGCACAAGAGATGCCATTGAAATGTTGACATAATGCAACAACTTGCAAGAAATGTATGAAGAGTGCCAACATACTGTAAAGGCGTGTTCACTCCAAGCACGATAACGATAAAAATAGAGTTAAAAAATCTTTCTGAATGTAAAAAAGCTGTATTTTCAGAGCTTTTCAGAGACATTTTCCAAGTTCAGACCTCAGTTATAACAATGCATATGTAGAAAAACACTGGGCTCTATTTTAACCATCTAAATGCAGTCGGCGAACTCAGCACATAGTCCAATAGGGTTGTCCTTATTCTCTTAATGAGTTATGGGTGTAACATGCATTAAACCAATCAGAGTTTCATCTCCCCTTCCCTTTAAAAGCAAATTGTGGTTGGAACAAGCAGATTCACTATTTACATGGAGGACTTTGTAAGCAGAAAAACTGAACGCTTCACTAGCTAGGAAACAGATCTGCTTGTGCGCAACAATAGAAACCATCTACAGAAAAAGTCCGATTTCACCAAAGCCTCCTGAGGTGAAGAATGCATGGGAGGATGCAGCATTTTTATGTAGGCAATAACAATCTTTTACATTTCAATCCTTAAATTTTACATAATTAAAGATATTTCTGTGCTGATGCACATCCCTATGTATGTAATAAGCAATGTGTACATGCACAGTGGACCTGCCTAATTAAACTAAATAACTAATTAAATGACAACAACAACAACAAAAAAACTGTGCTCCTTGTGCAGCATCGTGCCGGGTCCAATACCATTGGGATCACTTTCAGAATGATTTTTTTTCTCAACTAACAAATAATAAAACACTGACAGCCAGTGAAAAGTGCCAACATACTGTAAAGGCCTGTTAACACCAAGCACAATAACGATAAAAATAGAGTTCTAAAAAATCATTCTGAATGTAAAAAAAGTTCAGACCACAGTTATAAGAATGAATATGTAGAGAAACATTGCCTCTATTTTAACCATCTAAACACATGGTTTAAAGCACATGGCATAGGTGCACTTAGGGGTGGGTTTGAATCCACTTTTGCTATTTTAAGGAGGGGAGGAAAACGATCAGCGTACTCAGCGCATAGTCTAATACGATTGCCCTTATTCTCTTAATGAGTTATGGGTGTAACGTGCATTAAACCAATCAGAGTCTCATCCTCCCTTCCCTTTAAGAGTAAGTTGCGATCGAACCAAGCTGATTCTACAGAAAAAGTCAGACACCAAAGCCTCCTGAGGTGAAGACGCCATGGGAGGAAGTAGTGTTTTTTTATGTAGGCAATAACAATCTTACATTTCAATCCTTTAACTTTTCATAATTAAAGATATTTCTGTGCTGCTGTGCATCCCTGTGTATGTAATAAGCAATGTGTACATGCATAGTGGACCTGCCTAATTAAATTAAATAACAAAAAAAATTAAAAACTGTGCTCCTTGTGCCGCATTGCGTCGAGTCCAATATCATTGGGATCACTTTCAGAATTATTTGAAACATTGGCTCTATTTTGACCATCTAAAGCACGGTTTAGAGCACATAGCATAGGTGCACTTAGGGTGGGTTTGAATCCTCTTTTGCTATTTTAAGGAGGGGAAAAGCTCCCTATCAGACCAAATTGTGGTCGAACCAAGCAGATTCGCTATTTACATGGTGGACTTTGTAAGCTGAAGTATTGACCTCTTCATTAGCTTGTGCACAAGATTATAGACCAGGGGTTCTCAAACTCGGTCCTGGAGGACCGGTGTCCGGCAGATTTAAGCTCCAACTTGCTTCAACACACCTGCAAGGATGTTTCTAGAAAGTCTAGTAAGAGCTTGATTAGCTAGCCCAGGTGTGTCTGATTGGGGTTGGAGCTAAAATCTGCAGGACAGCGGACCTCCAGGACCGAGATTGAGAACCCCTGTTATAGACCATCTACAGAAAGAGTCAGATTTCACCAAAGCCTCCTGAGGTGAAGAAGGCATGGGAGGAAGTAGTGTTTTTATATTTATGTATAGAATAATAATCTTTTACAATTCAACTCTTTAATTTTTAAAGATATTTCTGTGCTGCTGCACATCCCAGTGTATGTTATAAGCAATGTGTTAAAGAACAGAAAATTAACTGCACTCCTTGTGCTGCATTGTATAATAGGGTCCAATATCACAGGGATCACTTTCAGAATGCTTTTTTTCCCAGCTAACAAATAATAAACAACTGACAGCCAGTTAGAATCCATTGAAATATAAAGGGCTCGTACAATTATAAGCTACAGACGACATTGTGGAGAAGCTGATTGACGTAAAGCCCTCTTTTCAAATATTATTTAACAATAATGACCATCTAGAAAACAAGCGGTTATACCATGAATGATAAAAATACATGGAGGTTACGAAAGTTAGGCTAGCAAATTGAAGTATTAAAATTAGTACTTCAGGTATCCGGTGCTAGTTTCAGCATCTTTGTGTTCGATCCTTAAAATATGCTGGGGAAAATTATTTGTGTTTTTATTCCACTAAACTACTACAATCGCTAATTCATTTGATTTGATTATTCAATTTTAACTGGTTGTCAGTAGCGCACTGAGGACACCTGCTGGTTACAAAGGGGTAACGCAGAATGAAAAAGCATAAACTAAAAATAAACAGATTATTATCTTTCGGCAGTGTGAATGCAAATATATTTTACGTTATATTTTCAGTTTGCCAAACTTTTTTGCATGCAGATAAATGTTATAATTTAACTTTAAAACTTCATGTCCTCATTTAAAAGCAGACATTTCTCAGTAGTTCTAAAAAAAGCATTAAATCCAGATGCATCTGGCAGTAAAAATATTATATACACACACGTAATCAAAGAAATGCACGGTAGTTTGACCAAAACTGGCGTCTTTATATAGCAGCACTGACAGAGCGGCTATACAGAAATGCTGATTTCCCTTTCCTTATCAAGTGTGACTTGACTGCAGGATTTATGGGAGCCTGACACGTGAAAGCAATCACTAGAGCAGCCAGCGTGGTGACAGTGCCCATCCGCTTCAGATTAGCGTGGCTGCAGAACAATTTTCAAGTCAAGAGTGGCTTCCTTTATGAGTGCGATTAAAAAGGAAGAAAAAAAAAAATCAGACAGTAAAGTAAATTAGCCTTTTCATAAGGACCATACAACTGAAAACATTAGGGTTTATGGGTTAAAAGCAGGCCAGATTTAGAATAGCATAACCGTGTCTACAGTACAGAGTTGAGCTAAGTTTTAACATATTTAACTGGAGACGTAAACGTAATGAAGAACACATTGGCTTTTTGTTCCTCCAATTATGCAAACTCACAACGTTTCTCTGTTCATTCACGTCATGGACTGCATTATTTTACATCTGCAGTTCTCGGCAGGCCGCATCCTGCTGTCAGTATTAAATTTGTGGCATGCGTTATGCTTAATGCAAGCTATTTTTATAGCCCAGACTCACTAGTAATATGTGCTTCAGCCTACATTTTTTTGCGAAACATAAAATATGTTACTCTGGGTACATTTCATTGCACGTTTCAGATGACAAATCCACTAGAGGGTGCTGTCTACACTTCTGTCAATCTGAAATCTTACAGAGAGTACATTTTGTTGTACGTTTCATATACATGTCCTTCTTGTACAAGTCCACGAGAGCAGAGCTAGTCATACAGGTCACCTGACCAGTATACCACTGACCTAAACCCAACCAATAGTCTTTTCAAAAGCAGACGTAAGAGAAAAGTGCACTGTGACCACATAGTTTACCTTGATTTTACATTGCTTTTATCTCTTTTGTGGAAGCGTTCTTCACCGGAATCGAACCCGAGCGCTCTGCAGCACAAGTACAACACCATACAAAGTGAGCTCAGAAATCATAGACAGCATAAAGGCCCCGGTATACTTCAAATGAAATGGAAGAACGAATGGAAGAAAGCAAAAACTAATTTGCCGTTTATATATAAATGTGTGCATGTGTGTGTGTGTGTGTGTCTAGAATAAAGCAAACTATTCATCTACTTTTTTCTTTTGTTAAAACGCAGAAATTGTGCTATTATGTTTACATTTAGTGACCCTTTAAATGGGATAACCACTAAAAAAATGTTCTAGGCAATAAACTAATAAAATGAAATTTGTAAATTGTCAGTATAACTGAGATAAAAATATAAAAGTCTCCCGATGCAAGCAGTAATATTTAGGCCAGGGGTGTCCAAACTCGGTCCTGGAGGGCCGGTGTCCTGCAGATTTTAGCTCCAACTTGCCTCAACACACCTGCATGGATGTTTCTAGAAAGCCTAGTAAGAGCTTGATCAGCTAGCCCAGGTGTGTCTGATTGGGGTTGGAACTAAACTTTGCACGACACCGGCTCTCCAGGACAGAGTTTGCCCTGATTTAGGCCTTTGCATGTAATGTGATTTATATGAAATTCCGACTTTTTTGCCTCTGAATTTAAGTATGCCTGTTGGTATACCTTGTGTGTGTGTTATAAATTATAAAATACTACACACACATTTAAAAACATCATTAGAATGAAGGTGTTGAATGAAGCCACTTTTACTGTTGGCTATCAAATTTTCTTGGGTTAAGTTTCAATTGGAGTATGCCGATGACTCATTTCTGTATAAAGTATAACCTCGTGCACAATCATTTTTTTAGATATCTTCAGGTCCGTAGTTTTGCTAGGGAGAAATTCCCTCAATTCCCTGCCCTTCCCCGTCTCCCCTTTAGATAATCTTACTCTTAATTTTATTAATAAAGGATTGATCTCCATACTATACTCTAAACTCATGTCTCTGAAAGAATATAATGTGGATAAGATTAAATCTAGATGGGAAGATGAACTGGGTGTAAAACTATCAGAGACTTTTTGGGAGGAGGCACTCAGAAATGTTCATGCATCATCATCATCTGTTAGGTTAGGGCTCATACAATTCAAAGTGTTACACAGGGTCCATTTAAGCAAGGCACGGTTGGCAGGAATGTACCCTGGATTAGATGCGTCTTGTGATAGACATTCGTTTTCTCCAGTTGATTTGACACATATGCTTTGGTCTTGCCCTTCTTTAAATAATTATTGGACATTGATTTTTAAATCTATCAGTGAGGCCCTAGGGGAGACATTATTGCCCTGTTCCTCAATAGGTACATTTGGAACTCCGAGTGACACCACGACCATAACTTTATCAGCTACTCAGAAGAGCATTAAAGCTTATACATCTTTATTAGCCCGCAGAAGAATCTTATTATGCTGGATATTCTCCACACCCCCATCTGTGACAGCCTGGTTTGAAGATGTGATGTCTTTTCTAAAACTAGAAAAGATTAAATACGCACTAAGGGATTTGGTGGACTGGATCTTTTAAAAATATGAAATAATTACCCTGCGGTTAAATAATCTGTATATCTCTTTGTATCCATGGTGTTTCTTGTCTTTAATGTAGTTTGTTCTGCAAATTTTTATTTATTTATTTATTTATTTTTCTTCCCCTGTTATTTGTAATTGTTTTTTTTTTGTTTGTTTGTTTTCCTTCTTTCTTCCATCATCACTGTTATGTCATGACATGCATGACTCCAGACTGTTTAATTGTTGTATTTGACTCTAATTATTGTGTTAGGCTGCCTTGGGATGTTCAGTTCTTGGGGTGGGACTTGGGTTAAAACAAAAAAACTAGAAAGAAGGAAACTGTAATGTTTATTGTTGTATTGTATGAAAACATTATTTTCCTTTAATAAAAAAAAACAACAACAACAAAAAATCTATTGTAATCCACGCGATCAGTCCACAAAGTGCCATTAGTAAACTTCCAAGGCAGCAAAAAAATATTTACAATTATTATTATTATTAATATTATTATTATTATTATTATTATTAATATTATTATTATATAGAAATAAATATAAATTTATATATATATATTATTAATAATAATATTATTATTTACTTTAATCTTAATTAAAATGCCCCCAACACCCCCAAAAAAACCAATTTCAATTATATATAACTAAAAGTAATAAAATAACATATTTTTCAACAAGCAGTAATTATTGACTTCTATTTTGGTTTTCTGAAATGTAAAGAAATAAAATGTGATTATTTAAATAAAAAAAATCTTACAGTATTTAAAAGTAACATTACTAGCAGTTTCAGGAACACTTTCGTTTAAATAACAATTCTCTCTATTAACTAGTGGCTTATTTTCTGCCTATTATTAAAATATTTTCTGTTTATTAGTACAATATAAATTACATTGTACATGATCTTATTCTACATCTCTAATCCTACCTAATACCTAAACCTAACTATTACCTAAATAACTATTAATATGCAGCGAACTAAGAGTTCATTAAGCTATAAATGTCGTAGGTAATTGTTTATTAATAGTGAGAATTGTACCCTAATATAAAGTTTGAACACAGTTTCTACAAAAAATTTAAAACAAGCAGCTTTGTCATAATTAAATCAGAAATCTTGAAAATATTGTGTATGGTGCTGCTTTGGCATCTTGTGAATACTCTGCACACCTGTTATAGAGCAATAGATGAGCCGCGGCGCCACTTTCCTCAACTCCTCGTGCCCGAGTCCCATCTCACCCAGCTTCCCGGGCAAATAATTCTCCAGCAGAACATCACAGATTTTGGCAAGCTGACAAAACAGACAATGAAGTGAGACAGGCAAGATGTGCAAAACACAATAAATCAAACAACAAAACATCATGTAATGTATTTAGATCAAGGGATAAAAGTCATACTGTATATAACATAAAAATGATATAACATAGAAATGTTGTTGAATTTTCTTATATTTAAGACTGAGATCTGCGCTGAAAGCATATGGAGTACCTTGGTCATTCAAAATATCCCCTCTTGCTATGATAGACTGGATAGATTCTAGTTTGGACTCTAGAGGTATTGTAAATATAATTTATAAATCACTTATAGTACGACAATATTCAAATATCCCAATTGAGGGCTTCTGGGAGAGAAAACTCAATACAATTATTGATTGGGAGACTGTCTGGGAGAACTGTTTTGTAACTTCAAAAAACCCGGCTCACCAAATGATTCATTATAAATTAATTTTAAGGCTTATGCTACCCCCTACCTGTTATTTAAAATGTAAAGAAAATCAGACCCTTTTTGTCACTTATGTAACAACTCTACACAAGGTACTTATATACATATGTTCTGGGAATGTCCCCAAATTGCATTATTCTGGTCCAAGGTATGGGACCTACTATTAGAGCTAATGGAAACTCAGATCCAATGGGACCCATTGCTTTTTCTCACGCTGGACGATTCATCACTCTCCTTATCCATCAACCAAAGAAGGATTCTGTCAGTTATTCTGACTGCTGCAAAAAAAACAATCCTGAAAATATGGCTGGATCCATCTGCTCCGGCTGATCTATCCTGGAGGCTCTATCTACTGGACATTATTAGTTTGAAATACACCACAGCCAAAATAAATGGTGCCAGTAAAAAGCTGTACAATTTTGGTTAAATATAAAAGAGACTGTGTCAGATATGTTTCAATCCTGATTTTGTACCTATTATTACAGTATCACTGTTGGGTGGATCTCGGGCTTTGTTCAAAATCAAAATGTTCAATAAAAAAAGAAGGAAAAAAAAATGAAATGTTGTTGTATAAACATTGAAAGCAAATTAGCCTAAATGCAGGTGTCTACTTTATTGTTACAATCTTTTAATTTTTGTGATAATAAAATGTGACATATGTATTTATTATTTACAGTATTTACATTTACAACTATGGGGGAGATTACTTTGAAGACCATTTCAAATTTCTCCGCTTCTCATGATATACTAGAAGTAAAATAAAATAAAATATATATGTTTTCTTCCTGATTTCAAATAAAAATATATTGCATTTATTTATTAATTTTTTTTTAAGTTGGTGTTTTCAAATGTTTTCAGTATTTTTGTGATTGAAAAACATAGTTATTCCTCCAAATTCTGATTTAGAGCAAACCATGGGTATTCTGCTGTCTACAAAAATATTATAAACATGTCTCATAAAAAACAAATAATAATAATAATTAATAATAAAATTAATAATAAAAAATAGAACATATATAAGTGAGACAGGCAAGGTCAGCAAAACAAAATAAATCAAACAACAACAAAATTATGTAATGTATTTACCTCAGTTACAACTTTGATCCCCTTTGGATCTTTAAGATTAACAGCAATGCTCTGCAATCATTAAAAAAAAAAACATCATGAATGGGAAGGGTTGAGTGGGAATGGGAATGGCAACCCAACTGCATTTTCCAAGATACTAGTATTCAGCTTAAAGTGACATTTAAAGGCTTAACTAGGTTAATTAGGTTAATAATATAATATAACAGTGGTTTGTTCTGTAGACAATCGAAAACAAACATTGCTTAAGGGGGCTAATAATATTGACCTTAAAATGGTTTTAAAAAATTAAGAACTGCTTTTATTGTAGCCGAAATAAAACAAATAAGACTTTCTCCAGAAGAAAAAATATTATAGGAAATACTGTGAAAAATTCCTGAATCTGTTCAACATCATTTGGGAAATATTTGAAAAAGAAAACAAATTCACAGGAGGGCGAATAATTTTGGCTTCAACTGTAAATATACAATAATTTAAAAAAAAAAACAACGATTATACCTTTTTGTTCCTGTTCACACTGAGAAAATATGCACTCTCTTCACCCAGAAACGGAGGGCCCCAAGCTCTTGTGTCGTCTCCGGAGCCTGTCACACATTCAGAGTTCAGCACAAACACACACACACACACACAATGCTAGAGCTGAACAAAGAATCATTTCTACAGGATCTGGCAATGTGAAGCATTTAATATAAATGTCATTATAGTGTGGCCATTTAACATGGAAAAGCACTATCCACCTCAAAACATATGCTCTAGAGGCATGCTTGGTCAAATGATGGTTTAATATATATGCGTGCACACTTAAATTATGAACTTTGAGGGCCCAGTCCTAATTGTCTTTCATTTTGTTCAAAAGGTGGCAAGGATGCTATTCTTTCTTTCCTCCTTTCTTGATAGACAGATAGATAGATAGATAGATGATAGATAGATAGATAGATAGATAGATAGATAGATAGATAGATAGATAGATAGATAGATAGATAGATAGATAGATAGATACTGAAGACAGACAGACAGACAGAGACAGACAGACAGACAGACAGACAGACAGACAGAGCCAGATAGACAGACAGACAGATAATAAAGTAGATAGACAGACAGACAGACAGACAGACAGACAGACAGACAGACAGATAGATAGA
>CAIGQV010016192.1:437339-454782 GCA_903798115.1 Danio jaintianensis
TGTGTGTGTGTGTGTGTGTGTGTGTGTGTGTGTGTGTGTGTGTGTGTACGTGTAAAAGGTAATCAAACAGGTGTGCAGAATCGTAACATTGAATCATGCTAATTGGTATATATCATATACTGTCTCCTATGCAAACAATAAGGTCAGCATCTACTTATGCCATCAAATAAAGTGCTAAAATGCTAAAGTAAGCAATTGAACAACCGTTTTAGAGCATTAAAACATCCCTGCACACTGATGATTCAGTAGTATTATTATTATTATTATTATTATTATTATTATCATCAGTCCACACTCGTGTCGTGTGCACTGTTAGCAGGATAATGGTCGGTTTAAAACATGTGCTACCTTGCAGCTTTGCAGTGAATGGTCGTCTTATATTCACACAGTTCGTCTTATTCGCTTGTAGAAATTGTGATTTTCTGTGTAGATGAGACAAAACTCTAACAGCGGCGTTCTCCGACATGTTGACTCAAGGTTTACGCAAGCGACGTCAGTTTAAGCCACGCCCCCCTCCGCGCGTTCACAAGAATCCTTGCAGAAATATTTTTTTACATTATTCCACAGCGGTTAATTAAAAAAAACATATTGGTTCGGGATATTTGACAGCGCATAAACTGGTGTTAATTACTGAAATAATAATGATAAAAAGTATTGACATGACGCAATGAGAGTTTTACAACAGGGGGGCGCTCATCGGCCGATGGTGCGTTTATGATTAGGATGATTAGGATGTTTTTTGTTTTTTTTATTATAATATGTTTTAGTCTGTCCATTTCGATTGTTGTTACTTGATATATGAATGAAAATCCACAACTAAAATATGTTGGAAAAAAACATCGCCGGTAATCATAAACGACTGATTGGTTAATCGTTTAGAGTGTTGAGAAAAGTAACGCCAGTCACATGACCACGCATACTCCAGTGGCTGTCTGAAAAATAATTGAGCGCAGGTGAATAGGGTAAAAATATAACTGATTGTTATGACTTATTATCATACTTCCCCGGATCAGTGTTTACATTAAGAATTGCAAACATGTTTTGTATTACAAATTTCAAAAATATTTATGCTTAAATATACAAATGAGGCATAATGGTTAAAATAATTATAATAATGATGATGACGATAATAATAATAATAATAATAATAATAATAATAATAATAATAATGACAATGACAATGACAATGACAATGACAATAATAATAATAATTATTATTATTATTTCATAAAATATGCACACATTTTCTTACATTTCTAGCACAAAAATTCTTGTTTCTTTTCGGACACATTAGAGTGTCAATTTTGCACTGGGGGATCTTTTCTTAACATTTAGATGGAAATATTGCAAACAGCCAGAAAATGATAATATTCGTAATTTTCACTGTTAAATAGATTATAATGTTGCATTATAATTGAAATCTACAAAAGATAAAACAGATAAAATGCGATAAAGGAAACTCCTATAACTGTATTTAGGATGTTATCTTTCCATTAATCTGAAGAAAAAACTTACAAAAAGCCAAAATATCTGCACTAACAGGTGCATCAAAACAATTGCAGTATATCGCGATAATATAGGTGAAATTTTTTTATGTAATTTAATTTTATTTTATTTTAATATACAGATCCAGGTGACACGGTGGTCCAGTTTTAATTTTAAAAAGTGAGTAAACCAGTTGGGCGGCACGGTGGCTCAGTGGTTAGCACTGTCTCCTGACCGCAAGAAAGTCGCTGGTCCCAGCTGGGTCAGTTGCTTTTCTGTGTGGAGTTTGCATGTTCTCCCCATATTGGCGTGGGTTTCCTCCAGGTGCTCCGGTTTCCCCCACAGTCCAAACACATGCGCTATAGGTGAATTGAATAAACTAAATTGGCAGTGGTGTTTCCCAGTACTGGGTTGCAGCTGGAAGGGCATCCGCTGTGTAAAACATATGCTGGATAAGTTGGCGGTTCATTCCGCTGTGGTGACCCCTGATTAATAAAGGGACTAAGCCGAAGAAAAATGAATGAATGAATGTACAGATCCAACGCAGAGCAGATATATTTTCTTATTATATATTTAAATACAGTGCTCAGCATATATATTAGTACTCCCCTCACAAATCATTCATTCATTCATTCATTCATTTTCTTTTCGGCTTAGTCCCTTTATTAATCAGGGGTCACCACAGTGGAATGAACCGCCAACTTATCCAGCATATGTTTTACGCAGCAGATGCCCTTCCAGATGCAACCCATCGCTGGGAAACACCCATACACTCCCATTCACACACATACACTACGGACAATTTAGCTTCCCCAATTCACCTATAGCGCATGTGTTTGGACTTGTGGGGGAAACCGGAGCAAGAGAAAATCAAGAGAAGCAAAAAAATTTGAAAAATTGTGTTGAAATTTTGTAGGTTAATCATTTTTTTTTTTTTTGGAATGTTTTGCTCTAATTTAATTGTATTATCTTTCAATTTCTAAATATGTTTGGTGACTAAAATATTATTTTAATAAACATATCTGTTTAATAAATCTGTTTTGTTTAAATGCACCAAAATACGTTGCCTATATTCACTGAGAAATGGAGAAAAATATTCATTTTCAAAATGGACTGTACTCATTTATGCAGAGCACTGTATATCTTATTACATCATAAATATATATCGTGTATTTTTCTGGCTTACAACCTGACGTCATGACAAAGTTTTGAGAAAGTCATAAGAAAGTTTTCGTCTGTAAATAAATACTTGAATGCCTATAAATTCATTCATTTCATAGTGAATCAAAATGAAAACAACTGACCAGCAGGTGGCAGAAGTGACCAATACTGCTCTATTCTATTCTATAGTTCAATATGTTTTATGCAGTTAATATAACAGACACACAGTCCTAATATCTTCTGCAATGCATTATTATTACTAGTAATGCGCAGTGTATATCTGTTTCACTATTTTAGAACAGCACATCTATTAAACATACATGCAAGCATACTATATTAATTAGCTAATGCTTTATGCGCCGTGAACATCAAAAAATAATAGCTATACATATGTTTTTATAGAATATTAAAATGTATGTAAATTTATGAATACATTGATATATGCGAACTGTATATACTAGTATTAAAAACCACCTAAAAGTATCTTCCTTCCTTTCCAGTTAATATAAATTACAACTTGTGTCTTGTAAATCTATCAATTACCCAAGAACAGTTACATGTGTGAAGCCACGCCTCTAAAATATGTCAAGAACCAATCACGGTCGCGTCCGCGGAGGCTTTATGGTCACGTGACTGCTGGCGGTATATATAGTGATGGTCCGCGCTGGTATAAATGAACTGCAGTAAGCGAAACAGAGTCTCTTTGAGGGAAGTGACACCGCTGCTCTGACAGATATCAAGCATGGCAGGTATGTGGAAATTAATACGCTTTGTCAGTGTATAGGTAGTATTATAAGATAATACTAATGATAATAATGGATGTATTTGCACGTTGAGCTATTTGCTTTACGTAAATATAGCACTAAAATGTTTAAGGACTTGTGCATGTGTACTGCATCCCTTATATTCATATTTCTGTAGCATAATAAAAGGTGAACTATTTTGTACTGGCATGATTCGCCTACTTTAGATTATAGCAATATATTTCTGTCACAAATCAGACTGTAAAGTTTTAACAATGTCCGAAGAGAACAAATTGTTATTTGTATTATTTTGTATGTGGTTCAAATGAATCGGACTGACTCGAGTTACCACAACGATTCATTGAACCGAGATTCGTCTTTAAAGTGTTCGACTCGGTGAACAGAGTTGAGGACTCGATAAAAGGCTTGGTGTTTGATACATATCATTAAAATCTGTTTAAAAACACATTCGAATAAGAGATATAAAACAGTTGTGGTTATGTTTAAGGCAAATTCAAGCAATATTTTGTTTCTGAATTAGTTCGTTTTGTGAGCCGAATCATGGATAGGCCTCGAATATGATTCACTACAAACGGTCATTTTAATAAAACCGTTGATGGAAACGTTCAACATAATTGTGCTTTAATATTTTGGAGGATATGTTTCTCTAAGGAAACTCTTCATGAGGTCAAATAATTACTGAATCATTGTAAGCAATTCTTTGAAACTAATCGCTCAAAGGAATCGATTCTTGTGATTTAAAAAAAAAAAAATATATATATATATATATATATGTTTGTATCCTATAAATACATTTATGATGCCAACTTGTTGTCTCCTCATAGGCATGTACACTTACAAGTGTTGCTGTAAGGAAGTATGCCATTTCAATACGTTTTGGCCTAAAACTTGACAGCATCTGAAGTGATTTAAAGGGATAGTTCCCCCAAAACTGAAAATTGTTTAATCATTTTACTCACCCTTGACTTGTTTAAATGTTTTAAAGAAAGCTGAAAACCTGTAACCATCAACTTCCATGGTATTTGTTTTTCCTATTGAGGTTGATGGTTACAGGTTTACAGCTTTCTTCAAAATATCTCATTTTCTGTTTAACAGAAGAAAGAAAATTTGTCTTACTTTTTTGTGTGAACTATCTTTTTAATTATTCATTCATTCATTCATTCATTTTCTTTTCGGCTTAGTCCCTTTATTAATCTGGGGTCGCCACAGCGGGATGAACCGCCAACTTATCCAGCATATGTTTTACGCAGCGGATGCCCTTCCAGCCGCAACCCATCACTGGGAAACATTCATACACACTCACTCACACTCATACACTACGGACGATTTTAGCTTACCCAATTCACCTGTACCGCATGTCTTTGGACTTGTGGGGGAAACCGGAGCACCCGGAGGAAACCCACGCGAACACGGGGAGAACATGCAAACTCCACACAGAAATGCCAACTGACCCAGCCGAGGCACGAACCAGCGACCTTCTTGCTGTGAGGCGAACGTGCTACCCACTGCGCCACCGCGTCGCCCCTCTTTTTTTTTTTTTTTATTAGTGCAATGCATTTAAGAGATTTCACTTACTCCAATCCAGAATGGCAAAATTTGTGTTTGTTTGTTTAATTAATCCCACTAGTGATGGTTTTATTATTATTACATTCTTTAAAAAAATGATTTTCAGAAACAAAGCATAGCATAAGTGTAATATTTGAAAGCATAGTGATATAAGGAAATATATTACGAGGAAAAAGAGTCGCTGAACAAACGCTGAATCGATTCTTTGTAACCAAAATTTTTGGAATCAAATAAAAAAACTCTGAAAAATATATATTAAAAATAGGCCTAAATAGCAATATGTTGTCTTCTCAATTGAAAGAAGCATTTTGTATAAGCTAATAAATGCCTGGAATTTGTACACTTCGCTTTGTGAGTTCAACAAATTTGATGTAATTATAGTTGAAACCCATCTTTTATCCAATCTGTATCTGCTGTTTCTTTTCTTTCTTTGTGATCAACTTTTTCTTATTTTTCAAACATAGAGAAAATAACATTATTGAAACAAATGCAGACGAAAGTGTAACAGGTGGTACCCTGACAGTCAGATGGAGTGAATGAAAGAATGAATGAATAAATACATTTAAACTCAATAAAATTAAATACATTTAAAGAAATTAAAGAAATAAAATGGTGTGCCTCTCACAGGTGAGTGGGCTTGACAAACCACCTGTAGAAACACTTATTTCTATATAAAAAAAAAGCACTTAATTCTCTGAGCACTAACAGTTCCTTTGTATAATGAACACTTGTTGTGTGTATTGCCTCTTTATGTTGAATCGCTGAATGCCTCCTCAATTGTAAGTCAATTTGGACAGAAGCATCTGCTAAATGACTGATTGTAAAAAATAAAATTGAAATAAATAAAATCAAATAAAAATAAAATAATTTTAAAAATAATAATTTTTTTTTTTTTAAAAATCAATAATTAAAATAAAAAACAATAAAAATACAAATAATTATTAATAAAATAAAATAATTAAAATAAAATAAAATAAAAATAAATAAATAATGGGCGACGCGGTGGCGCAGTGGGTAGCACGTTCGCCTCACAGCAAGAAGGTCGCTGGTTCGAGCCTCGGCTGGGTCAGTTGGCATTTCTGTGTGGAGTTTGCATGTTCTCCCCGTGTTCGCGTGGGTTTCCTCCGGGTGCTCCGGTTTCCCCCACAAGTCCAAAGACATGCGGTATAGGTTAATTGGGTAAGCTAAAATTGTCCGTAGTGTATGTGTGTGAATGAGTGTGTATGAATGTTTCCCAGTGATGGGTTGCAGCTGGAAGGGCATCCGCTGCGTAAAACATCTGCTGGATAAATTGGCGGTTCATCCCGCTGTGGCGACTCCAGATTAATAAAGGGACTAAGCTGAAAAGAAAATGAATGAATGAATGAATAAATAAATAATTAAAATAAAATACAAAATAAATAATTAAAATAAAATAAAAAATATTAAAATAATTAAAATAAAATAAAAATAATTAAAATAAAATACAATAAAAATACAAAATAAATAATTAAAATAAAACAAAAAATATTAAAATAAAATTAAAAAAAATAAATAATTAAAATCAAATATAATAAAAATAAAATACAAAATAAAAAAAAATAAAAAAATAAAAAAATTATGAAAATAATTAAAATAAAATAAAAATAATTTTTAAAATAATAAAAATAAATAATAATTAAAATCAAATAAATTAAAAAGAAAATAAATTAAATTAAAATAAATAATATTAATTACTAAAAACCTTCTCATTTCTTTAGTAGATCAGGCTTTTGTCACTTTGGCCACCAATGACAGCTATGCGAGAGGAGCGATGGTGCTGGGAAAATCCCTCAGGAACCACAAGACTTCTAAAAAGCTGGTGGTGCTCATTGGACCTCACGTGTCGGACCAGTCAAGGTAAAACATGTTCATCTAACCCACCATATTCTGTCGCAAACCTGTTTGACCTCCAACAGAAAACTATTTTTTTTTTTATATCTGTAGGGCAGTGCTGCGTAATATCTACGATGAGGTCCGGCTAGTGGACGTGTTGGACAGTGGAGACGCAGCCCATTTGGCCATGATGAAGAGACCTGATCTGGGTGTCACTTTCACCAAGCTGCACTGCTGGACTCTCACACACTACTCCAAATGTGTGTTCATGGATGCAGACACACTGGTGAGTGTTATATAGTGGGATTTCCAAGCAGATTTCAAAGCAGCTGGTTAACAGAGTTCAAGTTGTACCTTGTCAAAACATGCATGAAATATTTATAATGCGGTTAGTCCGTGTGGTTTGGCGTGTCATTTGAATTACATTGTGCCTCATTGGATGTGTGAATCTATGCACTTTGCATTATGTTTAGCTTGTTGGACTTCATAACGATGCATCGGTGCATGCATTCAATGTAAAATGTTGTTAAAAAAAACATTTTTGTCATTTGTTAGATGACACATACCAACATGGGCTCATTCTGAAAACGTAGCCCTATATACATTTCTGGAGATTGCGAATTATGTAGCCAGAGGTACATATGGCTACATTTCGTCTTTAAAATGAACACTACGGGGTGGTATGACGCCATTCCTTTTCGCGCTTACCAGTTGACCGCTCACCTCCGTATGGACTGCTTTTCCGCTGTTACTAGTTTGCCCAGTGGCTTGCCACGTACACTGGAGGATTTGAGACACAGAGCAGAGTTGACCATGACAACGGGGTTCAAGTCTGGCAAAGAACGGTTCCAGAAAGCAGATAAAACAAAAATAAAAGCAAAAAATAAAACACAAGTAAATAACAGGGTGAGAATGTGGTAAAATCTGAAAATGTGATAAAAACGTGGTGTTTCTTTCTCTGGATTGCTTTTTAAAACTCCTGGGACGTATTTGGCACTTTCCATAAATGTAAATAGGGGTAAGTAATCAGGCCAGTCAGTCAGTCGACAGTGGCCTCCGGTGGATTTACGCGAGAAGAGCAGGCATGAATGACACAATGACATCTCAAAAAGAGTACACAGCGGCCTCTGGTTGAACAAAAACTGCAAAAAAATGTAGCTCCTGGGACATATTTGGCGCTCTCCAGAAATGTATACAGGGGTACGTAATCAGAATGAGCCTGGGTTGACACATACACTGAAACAAATTCTACTTTTAATCAACTTTTCAGCCAACTTTACAGCCAAAAATTACTGTAATTTGTTAAAACAAATTTTTAGTTTGTTTTTCTCAAAGTAAAATTTAGCTTTGTTAAACATTTAATTGAACATTTAATTGAATTTAAATTAAAATATTTATTGTGGTCAAGAAAAAAAATTATTCACACAAAGAAAAAATAATGACTATAGAGACACTATTTTACTTGAGTATAAAGTAGATTTTTGTTTTTTATGATTTTTTTTTTGTTTAGTTTTTTTTCGTTTTTAGTCACTATTTTTATTTTTACTTTCCCTTTCACATTCACTTTTTTTACCCTTCGATCAAAGTGTAATTTTGCTTTGGACCAACCTAAAAAAAAAAAATAGTCATTTTTTTTACAGCTAAATTTGTCAATTTCCCTTAAATTATCGCTTTGACTTGGTTGAAACTGAAAAATGTAATTTAATATTAATCAAAATATTTATTCTGCTTAAGGAAAGAAAATGACATTCACTCCAAGGTAAAATATAGTAAATATAGACCATTAATTAATTGAATTACTTTGGTTCAACCTAAAATCACAAATTACAAAAAGTAAAATTGTACTTTGGACTAAACTATAATAAATACACATTATGCTAGGCTATTGCTAGTTATTTTATTTTCATTACTAAGGTAAACTATCTGCAGCTGATTTTGCATGTTCCATGTACTTACTATAGTAGTTGCAACTAATTATGCATAAATACATGCAAATAACCCTAAACCTCATTCGTATTCTAACAATAACAACATGGTAACAACCTGTAATAATTACTTATTGTTACTCAGAAGTTAAATGAATGGTTATACTGTAACAAGGACACCTTAAAATAAAGTGAATAAAGAAATAAAGTAAATTGGTCATGTTTGACGCTAGGCTGACAGTTCTGATGAGAGGTTTCACACTTTCCCTTTGGCTGTAGGTGGTATCAAACATTGATGAGCTGTTTGACCGAGAGGAACTCTCTGCAGCGCCGGACCCCGGCTGGCCCGACTGCTTCAACTCTGGTGTGTTTGTGTTTCGTCCATCCAACGAAACCTACGGCAAACTTCTGCAGTACTGCACACAACACGGCAGCTTTGACGGTAAGTACAGTAAACCACCGCTGCCATTCATTTTTGGGTGTGTCTATGATGCATGTATTATATACTGAATTTTATGTTGCAGGTAGGCACATAGACATGACCTCAATCATTTTTGGTGATGCAATATATATCGCCCATACATAAAAACCAATTCTAGCAACATTTTAGTTGTCAGTGTCAGTATGGTTAATAAAACACTCTAGTATTTACTATAAATGACTTTAGTATATTTTCATGTGGGTGTCTGACAACTGAAAATAGATCTGGTAGCAGATATCGCAGCCTCTGTTACTTTTTTACCTTGTACTTTTTTTTTGTCAACATTTATTATTATTATTTATTTCGGATATGTGTTTTCACATTCTGATTCCAATGCCTGATTATTAAATTGTTAAAATGACTATAATTAAATGAAATATATAAAATATTATATAAAAATAAGAATAAAATATGTTTTCTTTGGAAGAGTGTACTTGCATTGTGATGATATTATATTGTCATTCTGGCATTATATAATGAGTGGCATAAAATAGTCTCAAAATTACAATAATATCGTTTATCGCAATATATTTGGTGCGATATATCGTACAACAAAAAACAGATATCGTGACAGGCCGAGTTGCAGGGGTATATTTTTAGCAATAGTCAAAAATACATTGTAGGGGACAATTTTTATACCAAAAACCGTTAGAATATTAAGTAAAGATCATGTTCCATGAAGATATTTTGTAAAAAAAAATTCTACTGTAAATCTTTATTTTTTTATTAGTAATGTGCATTGCTAAGCACTTCATTTTATAGTAGATTTAATCAATATTTAGATTTTGTTTTTGAACCCTCAAATTTCACCTTTTTAAATGGTTGTATCTAAGCCAAATATTATATATTAAATTCTTTTATAATCTTATCCTAACAAACCATACAATGATAAAAAGCATATTTATTCAGCTTTCAGGTGAATTCAGGTTTTCATAAATCTAAAAAAAAAAAATTATGGATGGTTTTGTGATCTAGAGTTACATTTCTGTGATGTAGTAATTCGTTTTTTTCAAACGAAGATATTGTTAGGGGTTTGTGAAATTTTTGAGTAAAAAACTATGTAGAAAATTAGATAAATAGATGAACTAACTAACTAAATTAATAAATAAAGTAAATATATGTTGTAAAATAAATAATAATTAGATTAAAATAATATAATATATTTCCCAGTGATGGGTTGCAGCTGGAAGGGCATCCGCTGCGTAAAACATATGCTGGATAAGTTGGCGGTTCATTCCGCTGTGGCGACCCCGGATTAATAAAGGGACTAAGCCGAAAAGAAAATGAATGAATGAATGATAATATAATATATTAAATAATACAACAATACAGTGCTATTTACAGTTTTGTTTTTGTTGATTGTTTCTATAAATGCTCTGTTTTCAATGGTTCTAAATCTGTAAGCTTGAAATCCCTGATAAAGCCCTCTTGTCATTTAGAGCCAGTATTTAGAGTGAGTATTTATTTACAGCACTCTTGAGCCTCTTGAGCTTTGTCTAGATAGTAATCTGATATTTGTTTATACGGCTTTTAAAACTTCCTATATTTATCTTTCTGGGGGTTTTTTAAGCACTCTGTCTGGAACAGAGAGAGTAGATGTTTAATGAAGCAAGTTAAATACATTTTTTATTTTAATAATAATTTTATTATTTTGTATGTAGAATTAGGCAGTACCTGAACATGCAGATGATCTGCTAAAAATAGTTAAAAACATATTTTGCACCCCAGATCCCATGTATAGAAACACTACAGTGTACATACATATAGTCCTGTAGTCCTCCATTGTTGATTTGGTTGTTAAATACTCACATATGCATAAAGATGGATATAGATAATGGTATCATTTTCAAAATGATGACCTTGGGCCACAAAACATTCGATTCACAACAGATTCATTCATTCATTTTTCTTCGGTTTAGTCTCTATTTCAGAGGTCGCCACAGTGGAATGAGCCAACCGGCCCAACCGGGACTCGAACCAGCGACCTTCTTGCTGTGAGGTGACAGTGCTAACCACTGAGCCACTGTGCCGCCTCATACAGATTCATTATTTGGAAATTGCGATTTATGCATCATCTAAAAGCTGAATATATCATCTTTCTATTGATGTGTGGTTGGTTATAATGAGAATATCTGGCTAAGGTACAATTATTTGGAAATCTGAAAAATTGAAATGCTGATAAAAATCAGCTTTAAATATTTCCAAATTTCCAAAAATAAAGTTCTTAGCAATGCATATTACTAATTAAAATTAGGTTTTGATATATATGGTAGGAAATGTAAAAAATATGCTTATCGAACATGATCTTTACTTGATATTCTAAAGATGTTTGTTGATGTTAAAACATGAAATGTTGTCCCAACACAAATTAAGTTAAAGTAATCAATCTAAGTGCATTGAACATAAAACAATTAAGCTGTCCCAACACATATCTCAAGACTTATGTTGTTTCAACTCATTTTCAATAAGTAGTTTGAACAAGCAGCAAAAATATTTTTTTAAGTGTGTATTGTTAGCTATTCCTACAAATATACTATTGCAACATAGGATTTGTAGTCCAAGTCAGTTGTGGTCCTGTCAGTCATTTGGATTTTCAGGCCCCCAAAATGCCACTGTTGATGCCACAAATCAATGGGCAGAATTTACTTCACCCGTGTTTTTGAAAAGGTTTGCATACAGACAACTAGTATAAACATAAATGTGTTTATATACATACTGTATATGCTTTTATTTTTTTAATCTTATTTCAAGCAATACTATTAGTTTGAGTTGTTTGTTTGTAGTTATAGTTAAAGGAATACTCCACTTTTTTTTGGAAATAGGCTTATTTTATGACTCACCTAGAGTTAAAAAGTTGAGTTTTACCATTTTTTTTAATCTATTCAGCTGATCTCCGGGTCTTGCAGGAGCAATTAGTCCCTATTTCAGAGGTCGCCACAGCAGAATGAACCGGCAACTATTCCAGCATATGTTTTACGCAGCGGATGACCAGGAGATCAGCTAAAAGAATTAAAAAGTGATAAAACTCGACTATTTAACTAATAAAATGAGCCTATTTTCAAAAGGCTGAGTATTCCTTTAACAATAACCCTGCAGCAGAAACATCTCAGCATATAATCACACACCAGCAGTTTGACGTGTGCTCATCTCACACACCCTGTCAGCGTAATTAAGACGCTCCTTGTTTGCATCACAAAATGACTTCAAGTGAAAAAGCCCAGCAGATCCTCATGAGTATTGCCCAACACAGCTGGTTCATAAGCCCGGCGAGAGGAATTTGGCACAGGCGCTCTCAGCAAACAAAAGCCCTTTCAAGGCAACCCTCTTTTTCCCTTTTCTTTAGGAGCCAAAGGCCATTTGTCTGCAGCCACCTCTTGGCGAAGATGCTCGTTATGCAACTTTTTATGGCTTTTAGTAATTTGGTAAAACAGGAAAGGAGCATGTATGTTTCTATTCTGCCCACAAAAAGTGCAGGACGAATAATTGTTTGCACATGCCAGATTGCATGAGTGGGTGATTTGCAGATTTATAATGTTTTGGCGTTAACGTTTTGAACGTGTTTGCAGCTCGCCGACACAGTGAATCCATTATTATTGAGGCTGGCTTACATTTTTAGTGTGACCATAGAGGAACCAATTAGATTGCTGTGTTGTGAGGGTGGACAGCTGAAACTAATTGACACGGCTTGCATTATGGAGACTGGCTCCTTTTCAAAAGCCTTTTGTTATCCCGCTGAATCCCGCGGCTCTCGTAATTAGGCTCTCTGCTTATCGCAGGCTGTTTAAGCGCTACACTTCTCTTCTTTTCAGTCTATTCTGGTCCATGGTGGTTTTGAAGTGACCAGTGGTTGTCTTCTGACCATCATCTGCTCTGTTTAATGACGCGTCAAAGCTCTTATGGTGGGGTAATTTGGAATGATTGCTTTATTTTTAGCTGGATGGTCTGTCTGTGGTCATAACAGGGATTGCTCGAACTCTTCTTGACAGTTGCCAGTTGTTTCTTTTGGTGTTATTTGCTTAATGAAACTGACAGGGAAGAATATTAAAGTCTAAAAGCACAACTAGAATGAAAATCAGAGTGTAATTCTGTTTAAAAGATGACAATGATTAGTGTTTTGACTTCCTGACAGAGTGTTACTATAGTTACTGTAATCAAAGTAAGGGATTAATGGGCAATGCATTACCTGAAGCAGGTGTTCATAAAACCTTTATAATCATTAGAGGTGTGAACCTACACTGGTTTCACGGTTCGGTTCGGTTATGATTATCATGCCATCGATTCGGTTCAATTCGATATCTCAGTGCATCCCGGTGCATTGACGATGCTTTCCAACCACAATTTGATATTTTACTTTACAGCACAAGAATTATTGTATTAAAATGTATAATTTTTTATATGTATAACATTTTATATGTATTAGTAATACAATTTTGTCCTTTAATACAAGCAGTCAGATATATGAACTGTACCTTTAATTTTACCTGCTCAAGGAAAACACTCTGCATCAAACAAAACTCAAATACATGCACAGAACAACATGAGCATTTAAAGCAAATAAACAAACGTACATATTATCCCGCTTGCTTTGAGCGTTGTCGAGCGAGTTGTTAAACGCCTATGATTGGTCACGTGCTCAACACAAAGGGCTGCGATTGGCTCTAACGCTCTGGAGCTGTTCACCGATGAGTGACACTGATAAACGGACGCAGCGATCACAGCTGATCCATGAGCGACGCGGTGGAGAAAACTCGCTCTGCAGACACGCTTGTGTCTGGATCCAGAAGTATCACTGTAACAACCGAGAGGAGAGGAAACGTCATGCCAGCAGGTCAAAGGGGCCACAGTGAGAGAGAAAGAGAGAGAGAAATTGAGTTTACTTTCATTTTCTCCACAGCTGTACAATAGGGGCTTCTGCTGTAACTTCAGTGTCAGTGAATGACTGTCCAGCAAAGTTTCTGTGTTTTAATTACTTGCGCTCGCCTCCCTCGCCACAGTATTCTACCGCGACATGGCGCATATGAGATAAATGACGTCAGTACGTAATAACCGGTTAGGATCTATTACTTAACCGATACCGAATTGTCCACGTCTGCATCGCAGTGGACCGAAGAAACAATTAATTTTGACACCCCTAATAATCATGACATGACATGATCATGAAAATGAATAAGATTTTATGCATGCTTATGACAACCGTCATTAAAGTTCATGTGAACCGGAAGTTCTCCTCAGACATTTCTTTCAGTATTTTGATGTGCATCCAATTGAAATGGAATATTGAGTAGGGGGCGGGGCTTTTTTGTGCATCGTTTCATCATAGCAAACTAATGGTAAGAGGGGCGTGGCTAAGAATATTGTGGCTAGGGATGTAACGATTCACCTGACTCACGATGCGATACGATTCACCATACTAATCTCACGCTACGATTTTATCACGATTTTTTTACAATTATTTGAGACAAATTTAAGGTGAACAAGAGCCCTTTCATTTTTTGCAAATGCTGCATATTTTTTTTTTACAAAATAAAATCTGTTCGGTTATAATTAAATTGCAATTTTAAAACAAAATCCAAATAAAAAAAGTGAATAATACAAACTAAAGAAGACTCTTTAATATAAACAAACTAAAACTTTGACTGTGCAGCTACATTACAAATTTAAAACTAATTCTAAATCAAAAATGAACAATACCAATTAAAGAAGCCTCTGTAACTAACTGTGCTGGGATTTTACATTTTTAAAAAGAAATATCAGCATATCTATGTTTTCTGGCATGAGCTGAGGTCTTTGCACATTTACAATGTCCCCTGCTGATGGAAAAGTAAAGAAAGTAGCGCTGTCGCCTTACAGCAAGAAAGTCGCTGGTTCGAGCCTCGGCTGTTCTCCCCGTGTTGGCGTGGGTTTCCTCCGGGTGCTCTGGTTTCCCCCACAGTCCAAAGACATGTGCTTTAGGTGAATTGGGGAAGCTAAATTGTTCATAGTGTATGTGTGTGAATGGGAGTGTATGGGTGTTTCCCAGTGATGGGTTGCAGCTGGAAGGGCATCCGCTGCGTAAAACATATGCTGGATAAGTTGGCGGTTCATTCCGCTGTGGCGACCCCTGATTAATAAAGGGGACTAAGCCGAAAAGAAAATGAATGAAGGGATGAATTTGTTGTCTTTGACTGTGTTTGATTTTATGCAGTTACATAAGTTTATTTCGCATCTTTGGACTGGAAACATAGCTATCATCAAACAGAGAGTGTTTCGAGAGTGTTTTTGCATCAGAAAAAGAAACCGAGCAAATCACTTCCAGTCCCGTTGGCCGCTCAGACACCTGGCATCCCAAAAACATCAGTTTGTTCTCCCATACCTGCAGATTCCAAAGTATCCGTTCGCTAGTGAATCAAACAAGCATCCCTCCATTTCCTCCATTATTACAGCACTGCGGACCCGAGGCCGTCACATGCTCTCGTTCTCATCCTCTGCCAATGTAAACCAGCGAGGGAGCGTTCGCATTCCTGCAGCATTTAGATCATCCTCTCAAAATGAGCTCAGGGATGTTTGCAGAGCCCCATGCAGAAGTAAACCCCCGCAGGAGCATCTGAAGCCTGTTTCTGGGCTCCCGGAGGCACACCCAGATTAAATGATGGCGAGTTGGTTTAACTGGTAAACCGGCATGCTTTGTGAACGCATTATTCTGGTCAATCTGTTAAAGGCATGTAGCGTTATTAAGTGCGCTCGGCTGGCAGTGAGGACGCGGACTACATTTCTTCATTTCCTCATAGCGTGCGCAGATGTTTCAGTGCAGAGGATGGCAGTGAATTATAAGCGCAGTCCAAACAGAGGTCACTGTCAAACATGCTGCTTTCTGTTTGTCGAGTGCAGAAAATTCATGTTAGCCTCTCAAATATGATCCAACTCATTTAGAGGAACTTTAACACTGCCCTACAGCGAGACTCTGTTTCCATCCATCTGTTTTTATGAGTATTTAAGGATATCACATTTAATTCAGTTTAGAACATAAGCAGATTGTGCCTCGTGAACTGAAAAGGTTTCAGAATGATAAAACGTCATTCCTGATTTTCAGTTAGTGCATGTTGTCTTTGTCTATCTATCTGTCTGTCTGTCTGTCTTTCTGTCTATCATCTGTCTATTTATCGTCTGTGTATATCTATCTGTCTAGCTATCTATCTATCTGTATGTCTATCTATCTGTATGTCTGTCTCTGTCTATTTATCGTCTCTATGTCTGTCTATCATCTGTCTGTCTGTATGTCTGTCTATTTATCGTCTGTGTATATCTATCTATCTGTATGTCTATCTATCATCTGTCTGTCTGTCTATTTATCGTCTCTGTCTGTATGTATGTCTATCAATCATCTGTCTGTCTGTCTATTTATCGTCTCTCTGTCTGTCTCATCTGTCTATCTGTATGTCTGTTTATCATCTGTCTGTCTATCTGTCATCTGTCTGTCTACCATCTGTCTGTTTGTATTTGTCTGTCTATCATCTGTCTGTCTGTCTATCATCCGTGTCTGTCTATCTGTAATTTTTCTGTCTGTCTTTCTATCATCTGTCTGCCTGTCATCTTTCTGTTTGTATTTGTCATATGTATATCACCCGTCTGTCTGTCTATCATCTTTCTGATTCTGTATGTCTGTCTATCTATCATCTGTCTGTCTGTCTATCATTTGTTTGTCTGTATGTCTATAATCTGTCTGTTTGTTTGTCTGTCTGTCTATCATCTGTCTCTCTATTTATATCTGTCTGTCTGTCTGTCTGTTTAACGTCTATCTATCTCAGATACATTAATTAGAAAAGCAAAAGTACTTGAGATGGTAAAGTATTAAAATCAACTGAGTGTATACTTAAAACAAACAGTTGCGTGTGTGTGTGTGTGTGTGGGGGGGGGGGGGGTTAATTCAACAAATATCCTGTAATTTTTCCTTTCCTAAATGCACCTTATTGAGTTTATATATTTATCTCAAAAGACATGAGAACAAAATGACTTAAATTTACACATTACGCTAGCCAGCTATCTGCAAGCACACTATTAATATTTCATTTCCTATATTAATTTCCTCCTGCACTGGTGTATTCTGAGTCGACCACAGCATGAGTCTCCTATACAGATACACAGACAATCTTCAACACAGGCAGATTAAAACAGTCAGTGTAACACACACACTCTGGCCGATCGATCGGAGCATCCCCAATATATATATA
>CAIGQV010016192.1:477905-502172 GCA_903798115.1 Danio jaintianensis
TTAACATTGATTAACAACCTTAAAGGGACAGTTCACACAAAAATTAAAGTTTACTCACCATTTACTCTCGCTCAAGTGGTTCAAAACCTTTATGAGTTTCTTCCTTCTGTTGAACACACAAAAGAAGCTACTCTGAAGAAAGCTAAAACCGGTAACCATTGCCTACCATAGTAGAAAAGACAATACTATGGAAGTCAATGGTTACAGGTTTCCAGCATTTTTCAATATATCTTTTGTTTGGTTCAACAGAAGAAAGAAACTCATAATGGTTTGAAACAAGTGAATGGTGAGTAAATGATGACATCATTTTCATTTTGGGGTGAACTGTCCCTTTAAGAGACATCTTAGAAAAGGTCTGGCTTTAAAGATTTATATGTTATGACTACAAAAAATGTAAGAATAGGTAAAAGTCAACATTAATTTGCTCCAGATATTCGTTTAAGTTCAAATGTTTGCACTTTTGATTCACTTTATTGCGTTTAAGGCTAGTTAACTGATTGTTAAAGTGAAAGCGCACCTAAAAATGAATGTCTGAAAGGCCATCCAAACAATTTACTTTTTAATTAAACTTTTAAAGACGATTTTTAGATAGTGCTTGGTGATGCATTATTAAAAAAAAGCAAGTCAGTGATTACTGGTTCTTTAAATAAATAAAAAAACACATTCAGGCCAATCAAAATTAATTCCTGTCTCCTGATGAAGCGAAACAACCAGTCTGACCATTATCTATAACATTAATACCATTGATTCACATCAATAAGCTCATTTATGCAAATCTGAAGTATAAATGTTTGACCGTTTCACTTCATAAGATCCAAGTGTACAACAGATATTGTTTTTTGACTCAGCACTGGTAGTACTTCACGTTTTTAATATTTTGACAAAACAAATGTTTTTTTTTCCCTGAATAAACAAAAATAAAAGTCAGTTTTCTTGGATGGACTGAGTAAACAAATATCAGACTTTCATTTATGGGTGAACTATCCCTATACTGGAGATCTGAACGCTTGACAGTATTTAAATTTAATCATGTGGACATTTCCATAGCGGATATCCAGAGGCCCGAAAGCCAGAGGCAGTGAAAAGCAGCATTACACAGGCCTTTCTGTCAGTGTTTTCAATGAAGACGGATGGAGAAAAGAGGGCGCCTGTGGTTCTGTCACTGCTTTCTCTGGAGAAACAATAGACTGAGGGTTTGAAAGTGTTATGGGCTCTTTGGAAATACTTGCAACATGTAAAATACGTTGCTTCAGGTACATTCCGTTGCACGTTTCAGATCACAAATCCACTAGAGGGTGGTGCTATCTAAATTTTTGTGAATCTGAAATACATTACCTAGGATACATTTTGTTGTACGTTTCAGATACACGTCCTTCTTGTACACTACGACGCTTGTTGTACAGATCACCAGTGAACAACTGACCTAAACCCAACCAAAAATTGCTTTTATCTCTTTTGTACTAGTACAACATCGTACAACGTGAGCTACTGAGCAAGCTGACCATGCCAGAAAAGTTGTCCATATGGAGATAGATAGGTGAGGCAAACGTATTCATTACAAACCATAGACACTAATAAGTGCTTTGTGGTATTTATTTGGTGTTGTGCCTAGAACTACACAATAATAATTCTTATTCATTGATAATATGTCCTTGTAAATGTCATTAGTGTGAAAAGGAACAAAAGTTGATAGCGTTATACTGCCCTCTAGTGTTCATTTTACCTAGACGCTGCAGTCAAACGTGTGTTTAAGTTCGTTTTTGTGCTTTCTCAAAAAGAAATTAAGCTGAACCACGTATTTTCAATGAGCCTGTGTTGATTTATTTACCGATGAGCATTCCATTTATAAATCACCTCTACATTTATGAACACACTTTGCACCTTAAACAGTTTGAATGATTATATTAATCTTGTGTACATACGTAGCATTCCAGTTTGCATATTATACAATAAAATTGTCATTTGCTGGTAATGTTGTAAGTCTGGCTTTGTTTAACATAACACACTAGCATACTAAAAAAGTAGCCGTTGACATCAATAGTAGGAATAAAAAAATACTATAGAAGTCAATGGTTGTTGGGTTTGTTTCCGCATTCTTCAATGTATATTCATTTGTGTTCAACAGAAGAAACTAAAGCAGATTTTGAACAAGCGAGTAAATGATGACAGAATGTGGTGTACTAATTATTTAAAGGGCTTCATAAACAAAAGATAACAAGGGCAAAATCACCAGTTATTGCACACCATTAGGAAACACTGCAATGGGATATATATGCACAGCAAGTGTTTTTCAGGTTAATGTGGCTATTTTCAATTTCATAAGGTTTCTTTTTTCTTCGTCTCTGATTTATCAGAGGTCGCCACAGCGGAATGAACTACCAACTAGGGCTGAACAATATATCGTTTGAGCATCAATGTATCTGCAATAGTCACATTGCAGGATTACATTATTTATTAAAGATTAAAAGATGAAGATATTATTCAATTGTATTTGCTTTTTTATACAATGATGTCCATGTTTTACTTAATTTTAATATTTTACATTTGATTGTTCAATTTCTGTACGTAATTACTGTTAGACTCCCCAGAAAACCATAAAGCACTGTTTATTTTGGCTTGGAATCTATTATAATTTATAGAAAAAGGCTTGATCATCCCACAGTCGATAAAAATGAATGAAATCTTTCCAAATAGAGCTATTCAAATCATCTGGTGAAATTATATTCATATCGCAATAAATATTGCAATGTCAGATTTTTCCAATATTGTGCAGCCCTACCACCAACTATTCCAGCATATGTTTTACACAGAGGATGCCCTTCCAGCTGCAAGCCAGTACTGGGAAACACCCATACACACTACAGCGACATGCGGTGATGTTTGTGGCTGGTGAGGCACTGACTCTTTTGGCCCGTTTCCACTGAGTAGTACGGGGACAGTACGCTTTTATAGCCGTTTCCACTGTCAAAAGGCACCTAAAAGTGAACCGTACCGTACCACATTTTGGGTACCCTTTCCAAAGGTTACCTAGCACAACAAAAGGCTACCAAAAGGCGGAGCTAGACGCGCAGCTGAACGCTATTGGTTTACAGAGATACGTCACTAGCGCGTGTACAAGCCAGAAGAATGAAAACAAAGGAACCGCCATTTTTAAATACACAGCCGAGACATTACACCGCAAATATATACATATAATAACGAGCCGTGGTTGACCCGAGCTCAAACAAACATTTTCGTCGTCTTTTCAGAGTTTATAAATAGGTTATATATATATTTGCCAACTAAGTTACCGATTGTGTTTCATAGCTCATGTCAGCATTCTTTATATACACATAACAGGTACATATTGGCCAAGGAAGAATGTAAAATGTATAGAGGTTTAGTATGCCTCCCAAAAACACCCAGCTGGATGCTAGACAGCTATAACAAGCGACACACACGGCACCACGGCGGATGCGAGCTCGCTCTCACTCTCACACACACACACACACACGCACGCGCGTGCGCGCGCACACACACACACACACACACACACACACACACACACACAAGATTCGCACACACACTGCTCTTACCTTTACTTGTAAATGAAGTCTTGAATTGCTTTGAAACGATCGAGGTATTTTCTGCCTCATCCTTTGAAGCGAGCCCTTTAGCTTTCATCACTTTTCTACATCGATGGATGAGTGACCGCATGGGCATTGCCGATAAAGAGTGTGTTTGTGTGCATGGAAATGTATTATCCTCCATCCCTGTTAAATTTGATCTAATCCGTGTCCTGAAACACACCCCCCTCTCCTGCTTTCACTTCTCATTCTAACGGAGGGAGCGATTCGTTTGTGAATGAATCTCCGTTATGAACGTCTCGTTCACTCAGCCGACAATAATACAAGTTTCTAGCAGCGCAGCGTCTCGTTGTCATATTTTATTTACATTGTTTGCTGATTTTATTCAACAAAACTAGCATAATCCTGGGATTCAGTGCGAGTTGAAGCTACTTTGCCTTATGATGAGTGCAGTAAGAGACTGTATTATCATCAATAACGTGACTTGTTGAGCACAAAAGTTTGTAACATGTAAAAAACGAAATCTTACCTATGAAATGTTCTGCCTTTGTGCTTTGTTTTCTTTGTTTGCTCGTTACTACGCCCGTAAGCAGCGCTAAAGTCCAGCATCTTCACATTGGCACACTGTCTCGACTAGTGCGGTTGAATGATGTTTGTCCTGGGAGCCCTGTACAAATATGGCGGCGCTATTGACGCATGCTCAGGGTCCGTATGCGATATCTAGTGTATATATCTATGGCTTCCTACGCTGTAATTGAACAGGAAATACACAAAATACAGCGATTTTGAATATAAAAAAAATATTTGAATCACAGAAATTGCATTTATAGCACAGATTAGTGGACATATTTATCTTACCATTAGTATACATCTCATGATGGCAGGTGAGGACGATGACAGGTGAGGCACTGACACGTCAGGAGCAGCAGGTGAGTGCTGAAACTCAATTGAAAATTCATTCATTCATCATTCATTTTCTTTTCGGCTTAGTCCCTTTATTCATCAGGGGTCGCCACAGCGGAATGAACCGCCAACTTATCCAGCATATGTTTTACGCAGCAGGATGCCCTTCCAGCTGCAACCCATCACTGGGAAACACCCATACACACATTCACCCACATACACTACGGACAATTTTAGCTTACCCAATTCACCTGTACCGCATGTCTTTTGGACTTGTGGGGGAAACCGGAGCACCGGGAGAACATGCAAACTCCACACAGAAACGCCAACTGACCCAGCCGAGGCTCGAACCAGCGACCTTCTTGCTGCGAGGTGATTGTGCTACCCACTGGGCCACCGTGAGGCCCCTCAATTGAAAATACTGTGGTAAAATACATTTTCCTATTATAAAGGCAATAAGGCGTGGAACAATGGAATTTAATTCAGTGCTTCTTGTACAGTCTGAGACCCACTTTGTATCGTATATCAATCAGCAGTGAAGATCACTGATTTTGAGAGAAACCAGATTTAAACGTGGAGATTTTGTCAGTCCACCGGAAACGTTTGAGATGGCTTGCTGAAAATCAAAAGTCCCTGTGCATATACCCCATTTATGAAGGTCTAATGATGATTTTACAGACTACGGTGTGTATATAGTTCGTATATAAACTGTTAATGTTCAAACTGCTGTGACGTACTGTATTGTTGTGTTTGTAATGCGGTCTGTTGGCCAGCAGAGGGAGCAGTGGAGTTTCAGCCGCTCGCTAAACACGTTCATATGGCAAGCCACGTTAACGTTTATTCTGTAAAAAAGTGCTAGTATCTACCGTATTGCTAGCAATATTTATTTTCCCTAACTCTTAGCATCTTATTTAGAATTGCTACTTAACAATTAGCTGTAGTTCATATTCGGAAAGTGCATATTTAAGAGATGCTAGTTGCTACAAAATACTTAGTAAACCTACTCTTCAGTATTAATTCTTGTGTAGTGATTTTGCAGTTTTAACAAATATGCAAATGGCATCAATGCAGATCTGTTTTATTCAGATTTCTGACTAGTATTTCCCACATAAAAAATACTATATTGTCTTTTTTTTTTTTTAATACAGTAAAGTACTTGTACCTGTTGTGGTAATTTTATGATTGCTATAGGCTAATATATAAACAAATGACCCAATACTGTAGTTTTCTGTGACTAAAGGGTATTTATATATACTACAATTCACCACAGTTTACTGTTTTTCAGGTGCTACAGTATGCAATCCATTACGTTTACTAGTCATTAATCATTACTAGTGTATATACGGCAAGCCATTTCATCATTTAGCCTAAATATTCTAGTAGCATGACAATTTTGCTACTAGCACATTTTCATTAGGTAGCAGCATCTTTAAAACATAATGCATATTAAAACAGAAGTAGAACATGAGATAATAGTTCCCATATTTAGTTTCAACAAGTGTGTATTCCAGTTGTGGCTAGTACATATTTGTATATAGGCCTGCAATGTCTGTTATTGAACGCTAGTGTTTATTACGTATTAATTTAATAGATACTATAGCAGTTATTTATTTGGCACTAGTACATATTTATTAGAACGCAATGTCAAATTAAAAGTCTTACTAGTAACATTTCAAATACTAGTACATACAGTGTATAATTTATAAGTAGTTTTAGTAACTAATAATAAATAAATGTTAGTAGTATATATTAAAAGACAACTTGTATGCAGTTTTATGTACAAATATCTAATAAGTACTATTATATAAAAATGAACACTAGTCAAAATTTAATAGTTAATATCTCCAATGGCCAATGGCATAATAATAATAATAATAATAAGGTATAGTAAATAACATCAGCATACACTGTAAAAAATGCTGGGTTCCACACAATTGATTTGTGTTGAGACAACATGAAGAAATCAAGTTAACTTATTAATTCTGACAAATTTAAGTGGATTGGACATAAAACAAATAATTTGTCCCAAAAAAACCTCAAGAATTGTGTTATTTCAGCTCATTTTAAATAAGTAGTATGAACAAACAGCAAACGTCATCTTTTGAGCATAGTAACTAATGTAGTTCCAAAATATTGAAGTAGAAGTACCTGTATCTACTAAATGAGAACTAGTTTCTAACCAGCAAGTACTAGTATCTTAAAAAAAAAACTATAGTAAAGAAATAAGCACTATAAGCAAATATTATATTTTGTTTGTATTAAATGTCATAACAGCTACTAGTTTTTTCATGTCCGCTGCGTAAAACATATGCTGGATAAATTGGCGGTTCATTCCGCTGTGGCGACCCGGATTAATAAAGGGACTAAGCCGAAAAGAAAATGAATGAATGAATGTCTGTTACTGGACGCTAGTATTTAATTTACATACTACAACTTATTAAGTACCTACTAATTTATTTAATAGATACAATTACTTTCTTTATTATAGATACTATAGCAGTTATTTATTTGGCCCTAGTACTTATTTATTAGAACACAATGTCAAATTAAAAGTCTTACTAGTAACATTTCAAATAAATACTAGTACGTGCAATGTATAATTTATAAGTAATGAATAAGTAGTGTTAGTAACTAACTAATAATAAATAAATATTAAATAACTATTAAATAACTAGTACGCATTTTTATATAAAAATATCTAATACGTACTATTATATAAAAATGAATACTAGTCAAAACTGAATAGGTAATATCTCAGTGTCAGACATGCATAGAAGCCAATGACATAATAATAATAATAATAATAATGTATAGTAAATAACATCAATATACAATATAAACAATATACAAAATTGATTTGTGTTGAGGCAAGATGAAGAAATTAAGTTAACTTATTAGTTAACAAATTTAAGTAGATTGAACATAAATCAATTTAGTTGTCCCAAAAAACCCTCAAGAATTGTGTTATTTCAGCTCAATTTAAATAAGTAGTATGAACAAACAGCAAACGTCATCTTTTGAGCATAGTAACTAATTTAATTGAAAAATATTGATGTAGAAGTACCTGTATCTACTAAATGAGAACTAGTTTCTAACAAATAGGTACTAGTATCTTATTATAATCATAGTATAAAAAAAATAATAATAATAAAAAAACTATAGTAAAGAAATAAGCAAGTATTATACTTCGTATGTATTAAATGTTAAAACAGCTAGCCATGTTTCACACTTACAGTATTATTAAGAAGCATAACCAGGCATGTTTTTGCTTATTATCACATTATGTAATTGCCTAATAAGATATGTTTTAAGTGCGGTTCAGAACATTCATGATGAAACTACTACATTTAGTTTTTAGATTTAGTTTTAAATTTCATAGAACCAATGTTGCAATCAGTCAACCACATCGAATATTTCAGGGATTTCCACTGGCTTCGTTGTGAAATCATGGACAGTACATTTGTGTTTAGGGAACTAAATAGTCATTGTGATCACACCATACCCCTGCTGTTCTCTATCAGGTGCTTTCTCCTACTATATCTGACATGTTTCCATTGATTCAGCATGAATATTAATACCCAATTTCTTTATTATGGTTTTCCAGCAAGTCTTCATTAAATGTCAGTGATGTCATCTCTCCACAGCAGTGGACCACAAATCATGCAGGTTAGCTTTTCACATGACATTTATTCACATGCTAAACCTTAAATACTTATACCTTCTTGTGTTACACTAAATTTTGCCATGACATACGAGAGATGTGAACATTTGTTTGTTGATTTCTTCCTTTGTACAGACCAATGTACTCATATTGCACAGACATGAGTGATAATATCTCCTCAGAAAAATATGAAACTGAGCAAAAACTTTCATTTTCCCAGCACCTCCAGGCCCATCTGAAGAAACGGTTCGCAAATCATCCAGACAAAATCAAGTTAGGGATTAAAAATGACCAATTCAGCCGGTTAAATCTACTACACCCACTTTCAGAAGACTGAACTTGATATTTTTTGGTTTTGAAACAAAATTAAATTGCACAATTTATCCTCCCTCTTGAAAGCTTGTCAAGGGAAGACGGTGCAAATGACCTCACAATATTCCACATTTCACTAGAATTTCATCAAAAATGTGACTCAATTTGCCCAAAAAAAAAAAAAGGTAGTGCAAGGCTGTAGCATTGTAACAAAGCATTGGCCATGCTTTATTATAATGCAGTTTTGTGTGATATTACATTTAGGCTCTATGTCATGTGCAAATGGATCATCCTGGCACAAATAAAAGAAAGGTCAGCAAAATTGTTTGGTCAAAATTAACTATTGTATATCTGATCAATAACCACTTTCAAATCGTAGTTACCTAATAATAAACTGAAGATCTAGCAGCCTTAAGCACATTTATACTGTTATATCCATTACCAGGTCTACTCACTTTAGTCAAGGTTGATGACATTTAATTGAACCATAAAAACGGTGTTAAGCAATAAAGATGTAGTTTTGATCAGCAAGGTTTTACGATTAAAAGCAGACATGACAACAGTAAAACCCTGACATTCTGCGGTGGTGTCATTCTTAAAAACAAAAAATAACATAACTTTAAAAAAAAAAACAGGGTAAAATAATTGAGAAAGCTTGTCTGGTAAACACCTTTAAACTAGTGATGTCTGTTTTGGAAGCATTGCTTCATGAAGCTTCGAAACCTTTATTTCGAATCGGTGGTTCGAAACCACTGAATCAAAACCAAAAAATAGTTTCCAAAGTCACTTGATTTCGGTAAACGATGCTGTTACATCATTACTGTTTTGAAACAAACTCAATGGTTCTCCACTTTGGGGTGATCTACAATAAAATCCACTCGAATCAGATGGTTTCACTCAAATCGCCCCCAGTGGTGAATTGCTGAACAGGTCTCAGTTTTTAACTGGTCTCGGTTCAATTTTATGAGTTTGTACGAGTTTTAATGAGGCACTTGTAAAATGAAAAGAAATTATATTAGTTTCTTTTTGGGCTGATTAGGACAGCCCACCATGGAACAAATGATAAGCCTTGAACATTTATAAAAGAACATATGTCGATACTTAATATTTAATGATTTTAGATAAGCTAAGTGCATTTATAGGTTACACTGTAAATTTGTTCGAAAAATCCAATTCTAATCCATGTTTGGGCTGAGTTTTTGCTGCATTTACACAGTTTTGACCAGCAGGTGTCTCTAGTGTGTGCTGCTTGAACACTTTGAAACAAAGTTCAACTGTTTTGAAACTTAAAAAAAAACAAATCACTAGTTCAAACTATAATTGGTTTGTGTACAACTGTTTCGGTTTACCGGCACTGTGTCTGGATACCCTCATGCTTTATGCTGCGTATTTTTTTTCAAACCATTCTCGCTTTTTTCATGTTCAACATGTTCTGTGTGAATAAGCCCTAAGAATGCATGTGTCTGTTAAGTCCACAAAACAGTAGGGTATCCCATATGGATTCAGAGAAAGACTGTGAGGTTCTAGGGCAGGGATGGGCAAACTCGGTCCTGGAGGGATAGAGGGTGGGTTCCTTTCGGAAGGGCTCATCCCTATGCCCTAATCCCTTTGGAGAGGTCCTCTGAAGGGATTAGAGCATAGGGATGAGCCCCTCTGGATAGAGTACAGTGTGTGACCTCAAACAACTTCCCTGATCAAAGGATCATGGCCTAAAGTGTCCATCAGTTGTATTTTTTAAAATCCTTCATTTCAAAGGACCCTTCGAAGTGGCCAGTTTTGAGCACTTCGGTTTGGAATGACACTTCAATATGGAGGCCATGATTTTTACGCTCCGTAGTGCCCTTCGAAAAGAGATATAAGAGTTTAGCTGCAACCCTAATCAATCACACCTATCTGTAGATTTTTAGTGATCTTGAAGACAATGATTAGCTTGTTCAGGGGTGCTCGATTAATTTCGGAGCAAAAATCTAGAAGATAATGGCCCTCCAACACCAAGTATGCCCATCCCTGATCTAGTGTGCAATTTGGCTAGCTAAGTGTCATATTGACAGAACTCCGACATTACCACTAAATCTCTCAACCAATCTTTGCAAGTTTTTCCACACACTCCCCTCCCAAAAAATCCCCATTCCTCAACTCTCACCCCATTCTGACTCCAAACAGCTGGAGAAGTAATCATGGTCATGGTCCCCTGGAGGAGAGCCCAGATCATCACCCTCCTCACGAGTCATGAGAAAAGTAACTTTTTCCAACTTGAAACCGAGACGTGACCAGGGAAGTGTCTTTCCCATTGCACAATCCACCAAACATACTTATCTATCAAGTTTTACATGCAGAGAGATCTGATCCTCGGTGGAACATCTCTCACCGTTTATCATAACCTGATGAAAACTACAAGGAAGGAGCACTTTGGATCTTGATCGCCAAGTCAATCCTTCCTTGAAACCTGAGCTTACAATGCTGCCTTCATGTTGGCACGCTTTCATTTATCCTCTACGCTACAATATGTGAGAAAGTCAGCAAGCAAATGAACAAGGCAAACACCTGACAAAGCTTCAAACCAATATTCCACCACCAAAGATAACAAAAACCACATAATTATCACACCCGTTACGTCAAAAGGAAATGTGGCCTTGATCACGAAAGAAGGCTTTATTAGTAAAACATTGAATCATGAAAGACCTTTTGTATGCACCAGTGTGGTTTAATCTTCTTTAATCATCAGTCATGGCAATGCAAGGCTCCAATGAAGATGAAGAATCTCCCACATTCATTCACATAAATGTCCAGCAGAAGACATCAATCACAGCTAAGCCAAAGCGGAGACAGATCATATTTATGGCATATCATGAATTCTGACAGCTCCAAGGTGAGTTTGGATAACAAATTTAGGACTCCATTCTTAAATCTAGCTGACAAACCGCAATAATTGGCATCTTGATTGTCCTGGAAGTTGAACTTTCAGATCTTTACTCTTCATAAATATAGATATAGACTACAAGCTTAACTTCAGGTTGGAAACATGCAGCTGCAAGACTTCCGGTTTTTGATTATAGTTCAAGTTTAATCTCAAAACGATGAATATTGGTCACTCGCTTTTATTGTTGGAGCAGAAATATTGATTCCTAATAAATATAGCAGATTACGTCAATTTCCATAGTTCTGTGTAGTTCAGGCAATGCAGGCAGTAACAGACAGTATGTGAGACCTTTGGAAAGAACTTGTCTTCAACAGCAGAATCTCGAAAGGACAGTTAAAAAAAAAAAAATTGGCAGGGAAGTTCAAGAACAAATGAACAATACATTTTAGAAATCAATGAAAAGAATATATATTTATATATTAACAAAAAAGACCTAGTTTTGTAATCCTAATACATGTTGACATCAAAATACATTGCATCACCTATGGTCTAAACATACTGTATTTGGATACATTGGGCGTGTCCCTCAATGAAATCAGCGAGTTTCTGAGCGGGAGTCCATTGTCCGTCTCTCCCTGTACCTCCCTTTCTTGGAATGCTTGATATTCCCAGTCTATCCATCTCTCTGGAAGTGTAGTCTTTGTTATTATCTTGGTGTCTTTCTACTGGGATCAGGAGGCAGCCAGAGCCTTGACCAGGTAGAGTTTGTCGCCCTGTTCACTGGTGAAGATGGGTGCCTTTTTGTAGTGTTCCACCAACTCCTCCATTGTGTTAAACTTGCGCTGTCCGATGCAGTACAGGTTGTCCTTCAGCTGGACTTTAAAATGCTTGTTTTTGGACTGAGCTTTCAGCGATATTGAAAAGTCATTGGGCTAGAACAATTAAATGCAAGGAGAGAGGGACAAATTGTCAAATTAGAAAAGTTAGTGAAAGCTGTAATTGCAATATTAGCGGTTCCAAGTAAGTTAACTGCTTAGCTAGGAGAATCTAAGGGTATATTTACACAACTTTATGCTAAAAATGGAAAACATACAGATGACTAATTTGTCAAAACCCTTACACAAAAACAAAACAAAACAAAACAAAACACAAGCTTTGCATGTGCAATCACGTGTTAATGAAACTTTAAATGTGAAAAACAAGATCAGGCCAAGATCTAGAGAAAACAAGATCAAGAGAACGATTCTATTTTACACAGAACTGCAAAACTGACTAAAAATGCTGCATTATGCATGCCTGGTCCCCCTTGCAGTTGTGAAAGCTGCAGTTGTGTACATGAACAACCAAAGTTAAAAACGTCTTTATCGTCTCATTGAGGTTCGTCTCAATCAGTTCCCTAGCTCCTGAGGTTGTGGATTAGTAGGTCGTATACACTAATTCGTGCACTGGTAAGGACAGTTAAGAAGCTTGGTTCACTACACATTGGGACACTAATTGTGACATAAAAACTGGAATTTATAAACAACAGAAGATTTTTAAAAGTACATTACAGTTGAATAATTAGATTTTCATATACCAGCAGCAACATTTTAACAATTAAACAATTATAATTGTTTGCTAGATTGTTTTTAGCTTCTCTAACTGTTTGTGGGACTTTTCAAGGAGCATTTCAGTGCACTGCAAGAAATTTGCGATTGAGACAGTCTTAAAAATGTTCCCAATCAGTGTCCTGATGACTGAACAAGGGATCTGATTGAAGCACCCTCTCATTCCAGGCACAAGGTAGAACTAACTAACAATTGACTAAAGTCAGAATATAAGTATAAAACTTCTGTCTACTTACTGAGGACTCGCTGTCCCGGATGAGAAAGTCTCCCTCTGAGCCCCTCTGGTTGAGCGCCACCTCCGCCTGGTGTCGCGTCACCTTCCCGTAGTACCACTGCTTTCCTGCGAAGCGGCCGCTGGATGAAGGCTCAATGTAGTCGCAGTCGGGTGTGGGCGGCCCTGGCATGCTGGCCGAGTTGTGCGACTCCTGCAGAACAGTCACGTAGTTCTTCGGCACAAGTCCCATCTGCCCGTCAGCTTTACGACACTTCCACCACTCTGGGTCATTTTCTGGCTTCTCCACAACATCCATAACCTCCCCCTTCTCAAAGTTCAGCTCTTCGTCATTGCCTGAGCTGAACGGGTAGAGTGCTTGTACTGTGTGCAGCACGCGGTTGCCATTCGCACTGTGAACAACTGCAGCCAACTTGTCTGAAAGCCCAGCAGAATCGTTGCTCGCCGAACCGTCTGCGTCCTCTGTCACATAGTTGGAAGGGAACCATCCCGATCGGCCGTTGTAGCTCCCCCTCCACCAGCCATCGCTGCACTTCTCCATCACGATAACCCTCGTGCCTTTAACCAACGATAACTCATCTTCCCGCTCGGCCGCGTAGCTGAACTTGACCAGCGCAGGGAGGTTGAGGTCATACAGACGTTCGCCGTTGTCTGGGTAGAAATCGGAGTCTGCGTTGGAGGCTGTTTCACGCATGCCTGTTTTTCTTTTCACCTTCCCGATCCCTGCAAACATAAAAAAGAGGTGCAATGAAGTATTTCCCAAACTAAAAACCTGTGTCCTTTCTTTGCACTAAACTTCTTGGGTCTTCAACCTGACAAATTTTCAATGCGACAAAGTATAGCAGATGTTAAAATAGTACAGTACCAATGTGGCAGTTGCTGCAATGATTCATGTTTGGTTTATTCGCCAACAAATCACAACCTTTTTAGTAAGCTTGATGCTACATTCTGGAATTAGCATAAAGGCTACATCTCTGTGAAGAAAACTTGTCGAAAGTGGGCAAAACGAGGTACAAGACCGTGTAAAGGAGACAGAGAGAACAAAATAGTCAATTCCTGATAAACTGGCATCAAATATCAAGAGTTGTCTGCGGTAGGAGAAGCCACTGTGGGATTGTTGTTCTTATATAATAAAATTACTTGCACCTCAGAACATGAAACGCACTGAATGCAGCTTTCACTTTCTAACAACACGCTTAACCAAAGTCATTTTTCAATGAAAAATATGTTGAGACAGTCTCTACAGGGAGTAATTTCATCACTCCGCACCCTGCACTCATTCCATTCTTGTCGAAATGATCTGTGAAACCAAAGAGCATTGTATTTTGATACAGGCACCAACAGGCAGGGCATGAGTGAAAGGAGAACTTGTCCAAACACATGTTACAGTGCAGTGAGGCTTGTGCGTTCACACCGACAGGGGTACACGGTAGCTATCGGCTCCCGTCTGCTCGAGCAATGAGTCCTCTCTTAGTAAACACGGGCACTGGTCCAGTTTCAAAACCACCCAATCACAAACACCATTCCACCACTCATAAAATTATGCCCTGGATTTTTGTCTTCCTCCTCGATTATGGAGTTGATTCAATTATCTCCAAATGAACAGGCATACAAGTGCAGTTCTGTTAACAAAAAGCTTTATGACAAACTGAAAAAAAAAAAAAAAAATGTTGCCACCATGCAAATTTGTTAACCACAATCATTCGAAAGACACAGCTGTGTGAGCTAGATGTATTATTCAGAGAAAAGTACAATTAAGAGACACTGGAATGATCACCACACCCATCGTCCTCCTCCATGGGGAGGGAAAGGGCGAGGGAGTGTTGGGCTATGTTGGGAAAGAGTGCTGGGTTATGTTCATGGACACTGTCGAGGATTCCAACTTGTCTGACCACATTAGGTCAAGCCAAATGGGCCGGTCTGGAGGATTAATGGAGAATATCTGACCCCAAGGCCTTTCAACCATGCTGGAGGTTTGGCAAAGGTTTGTGAATAGTGTTACCGTAGAGGAATGTCCACTTGGCAGTTAAGTTTGTACTAGCCCAATCCAAAGGTCCAAAGACAGATAAACACCCTCTCTTCTCTCTTTACATACCTTACAAAAATGCACTGCAGCGACAAAATGATGTTATTCGATGGTAATACCATTACACTAACATACTGAAAACAGTTTAATCTAATCTCAGATGATTTTCTTCAAGTGTCCATCAAATCATCAGACCAGACCTTTCTTACTAGAAGCAGTTTGGTGGTTAACTCAAGGGCTGTTAAGATTGTGTCTTTTGTATATTCATTATTTTTGTTCAGGTAAAAACCTCTTTTTAAATTATTCACAAAGTATAATTACCTTGTGGAACTTTACTAAACTTTCGGAAATTACTAATATTACAAGTGTATTACAAGTGTGTAACAGATTTGTTGAGAGCCTGGCTGCTTATCATAGTAACTATTAAAGTAAAAATTTACAATGTTGATTTTGCGAGCGCAATTGTTCTTCAGCTGAACAAGTAATCTGTGCACGTTAATTTACTGTAAAAAAAAAAGTTTTTTTAGGTAACCTTCAATCAAAATCTGTCCATTTGCTTCCACGCTGGAATGGCGGTCATTCTCTGCTGCCATTAAGGCTGATTTATACTTCTGCGTCAAGCGCATGGTCTGGCACAGCCTTCACGTGGTCGCATACCCCTTGCCATGGCGGATGCAGATGCTGACACGCACCTCTCAAAAAATTTCACTACACGTCGCAACGACGTGTAGCGCAAGCTCTGTGATTGGTCGCACTGACGAGTGTGGGTGGGGCCGAGAGCAGCACAAACATGTTGGACCGAGCGTTTACAGGTGTCGAGTCCCGTGAAAGAGCTCCAATTGGAAACTTTTGTTTTGTGTTTACCTTATGATTAAAGTTGTTGGACGTCCGCCGGTTCCCGCCTGTGAATGAGCAAGTTTTAGCTTCTTGTATATTTAAGTAGCATTCAGAAAAAACAAAACACCCTCAAAGAAACTCGACACAGAGGAACATAAAAACCTACTGCCAGCTAGCGTTTCATAAGTGTTATTGCAGAGCAACACAAACCGCATGCAGAAGTATAAATGCACTGCATCGCGCAAGGCATGCACCACGGGTCATGGCAATCGCTCGACGCAGAAGTATAAACCAGCCGGTTTCAATATTCTTTAGCCACATCCCTCTTACCGTTACTTTGCTACAAGGGAATGATGCACAAAAAACAATGCCCACCTTTTACTCAATATTCTGTTTCAGTTGGAAGTACAACATACTGAAATAAAACTCTGAGCAACTTCTGGTTCACGTGGTCTTTAACGGTAACTTATGGTTAATCATCTACTGCTTGCTTAGCAATGGGAGGGATAGCAATGTTCTGAGTGCTTTGAAAATGAAAAAGCTAGCCATTTTTCAACATGGATATGTCCAAATAGCAAGGTTAACAACAAATCGTCAATACAGGATTAAGCCCCAAGAAAAATAGTAAAATGCTGGATTTCCTTTCCTTTGAAACTATGCACACCCAGCCTTTACGTTTTAACCTCAAATTTCTGTAGGCAGTTTTCAAAAAGAAAAATACCTAGCAGATGTGATTTAACAAAACCTGACAACTGAGAGGCAGGTGAAAACCTTGCCTAATCTGAAAGGAAATCACCCAATTTACCATATGCTTGCTCAGGGGCTAAAGGTTAACTGAGAGAGAACATAAAGCTTTTCCAACTGCTTTTTTTTTGCTCCGAGCGAGATGCTTATCAAATGTTAAGGCTAGAGGAATTTACTCTGATGCCTCTGCTGCCTGATTTGCATTAGAAATACATGAAATCCCAAACCAAGATATTTGCCTGTGGCCCCTAAGCTACAGTATATGTCAGATTGAGAGAGACACACATTTGCATGGTCAATGTGAGCAGGAAGTGAACCAGTAACTGGAGCATTTAGTGCCCCATTGGTGGACGTGTTGGTGCATGTATCCACGGGTGTGTGAACTTTGACAGCACGAGTTCAGCTCATCCACAAATTCATAAGGCACTTGTTAAAGGGACAGTTCACACAAAACGTACACTGTAAAAAATGTAATGACAAAAAGTCAAGACAACAAATATTTTTATGTCGCTTTAACTTATTTTAATACATTAATCAAGTTTCAACTTTTTTTTTTTAAGTCATACACAGTGTAACTTAATATTTTTAGTCAGTTTGATTGATGTTGAGATGACTGGAAAAGATAATTTGGTTCAATAGTACAATTCTTGATGTAATTTAAAGTCATTCCCTTCATTTGAGATTTTATGACCACATAAATACGGCAGATTGACCAATTCAAGTCACTGTGAACCAGATAAATCAATTCACTGAAAAGATCCAAACATTTTATTATAATCTAATCTAATCTAATCTATCATATCTAATCTAATATGTGTCTATTTATCACCCAAACATATTAAATGGCTTCATACGACTTAGCATATGAAAAGAAAAAGTGGTCTGGACTGTTTTTTTGTCCCTATTAAAAACTGATAGCCTCTGTGCATATTTATATTAAAATCAGCGATCAAGATACCTATTTAGTTCGAGTTCCACATAAAGTTATACAAGTGTAAGTAAATGAAATGTTCAATAAATTAGAAAAAAGTTAAGTGAACCATAAAAAACAAAAAAAATGCACTTGAAGGAACACTACACGCTTTTTGGAAAAAGGCTCATTTTAAAGCCCCCTGAGAGTTAAAAAATAGTTTTACAATTTTTTTATCCATTCAGCCAATCTCCAGGTCTGACGGGAGCACTTTTATCTTAGCTTAGCATAGATAACTGAATCGGATTAGACCATTAGCATCTAGCTCAAAATTCATTCATTCATTTTCATATGCTTTTCTGGGGCCGGGTCGCAGAGGCAGCAGTCTCAGCAGAGAACCCCAGACTTCCCTCTCCCCAGACACTTCCTCCAGCTCCTCCGGGTGGATCCCAAGGCGTTCCCAGGCCAGCCATAAGACATAGTCCCTCCAGCGTGTCCTGGGTCTTCCCCGAGGCCTTCCCCCAAGGCCTGAGACATGGCTGGATCACCTCCCTAGGTAGGCGTCAAGGAGGCTTCCGAAACAGATGCTCGAGCCACCTCAGCTGACTTCTCTCGATGTGGAGGAGCAGCGGCTCTACTCTGAGCTCCTCTCGGGTGACAGAGCTCCTCACCCTATCTATAAGGGTGCGCCCTGCCACCCTGTGAAGGAAACTCATTCGGCTGCTTGTATCAGAGATTTTGTCCTTTCGGTCTTGACTCATTCATTCGGTCATTAGCTCCAAATTTTTATTTAAAAATAGTAAACTGTTTAATTCTAGAGGACTTGTAAAATGAGCCTATTTCCAAACAAAAGTGTAGTGTTCCTTTAAATGAGTTTCCGCTAAAGTATACTACATTTATAAAGACCAATTTCAAGTCGCCACTTGTTAAAACAAGCAGTCTTGGGTGTGAACGTTCAGAGCAGTGATGGTGGAGTTTGTGAGTGAGATATGACTGATGTGCTTGATGAGACAGGGATGCTAATTCACCCACTCAGTCATTGGATTAGTCAGTCTACATGGTCTCTAGGGCGATGACGCAGACAGTTTATGAAAGTCTATTTTCAATTCTCTAAACTAGCACTCACAAAGAAACCAACCACATCAAAATAAACATACAATTTCACAACATGGAGGGTATATCCCTTTTTTTTTTTAAGTCAGAATTTCTAATAGGATATTAAAGATCACTCAGTCAGTCAGTAATTTATCTGATATTAGGTATTTTTTATACCATTTTTATACCATATTTGGTTTATTTTTATATTTTCATCAATCCTATCACTAAAAAAAACAACTTTGGAAACACTTTACTTGAAGGGGTGTTCATAAGACTGTCATGAAACCTTTATAGACCATTTTGACGGATGTAAACAAAAACAATGGTCCTCACCTATTTCCTGTTTTATATTTTTAATTTCTATATCTTCAGAGAATCCAAAAAGAGCCACATATTGATAAATAATCTTATGAGAGCTGTTTTAACATCAAGTTGTGATTGAATTGCCTTTTGTTACAGTTATGAAATAGTTTGATACCAAGCAGAAAATGTTCATGGGCCAATGACATCACCACATTGAAATGGTCTATAATGACATGTCATGAGTGTAATTGAGATTATTAAGATTATAGAGTTATTAAGTGTCATTCGCTCAGTTATGTCACTTTAAATGCAAAGATGGCATTGTTTGTTTTGACAACTTGACAAACAAATATATGTTTTGTCTTAGTCATGACAGCTTTACGTTACCAAGACAACAAAACTTGTCATAAACATGATTGTCATGAATATCTTTCTGATCATGTTTTCAGTGGATCAAACTGTATTTGTCATTAAAATCTCTCATTAAAAGTCTCATTACTCGGTCAAATCATTTTTAACAGCGTCATTAATAATTAATGACATTTTCATGACATATTCAGCTTGTGCTGGTGTAGTTGAGGTCAAAAAATATATTAATGACGCTGTTATAAAATTATGTAATGAAAATTATGTTTATGACAGATTTATGACAAGTTTTGTAGTCTTGGTAATGTCAAGTTGTCATGACAAAGACAAAAACAGGTTGTGATGTAATTGTTTATGACATTTTCACATTAACAATGTCATCTATGCATTAAAAATGTCACAACTGAGCAAATGACACTTATAAACATGCATAAAATCTCACTCACATGTCATGATTACAAAGGTTTAATGACATTCTTATGAACACCCTGTCAATTAAATTGTTTCAAAAACTTGGCATTTTGCCCACTTTCTACCCACTTCCTGTGGTAGTCGAAAACACTATCTGATCAGATTACTTTCGTAGTGTAAACACTCGTACAGTATGATGGAAAAACCACATAAGACCTCCTACTGAAAGAACACGCGATTGTAATGGGACTAGACTTGTGGGTCTTGTGGCACACCAAAACATGGCACAACCAAAAACATTCCCAATTAAAGCGCATGAATTAAGATCAAAATTGCAGTTCCCATTGACATGCTTTAAATTCGCTTGATTCATATCTCAATTCTATATAAATATAACATGGGGTTAGGGCTGGCTGAACAATGTATTTTGTAAGATAAACATAATATTAAACGATAGCCTTTTAAATTTCGTCCATATAATATATAGTCATACTGCACAGCCCTACATGCGTTATTTTCTTCAGTAGCATTTATGTATCTGAATGAATGCTTCCACGAAAGTGATGTTGAGCGTCTTGAAATAATAAAGTCTCAACAAAATCCAAACAACAAATGGACCCAAGAGATTTCTGAACATGGGTGGAAATAGTAATGCGTCTCGACTGACCACTTTTGTCTGGATGACTGAAAGCGCATGTTAATACCAGATGGAAACGAGTAAATGGATGTGCTGCCGACAGAAAAACATACACTGTATGAAGCCATGGTGTATTTCCTGAAAACAGCAGCATATGGAATTTCCCTGTATTCCTTCTAGGGTTGCACAATATATCGCAAAATACCATTATTGACATAAAAGTATACGCATCGCAGACATGTGTGATATATTACATTCATTTTAATGCACCTATCAAAATTTGACCAATCAGATGGGGACTTGAACTATTTATGCCCGTCACCCCAGTTGTTTCTGTTCTGCTATTGGCTGAATATAGGTGAAGCCAGAGCTAAAAAATAAACACTAATGGCGGGAAAATGACAACAGCCAATCAGAGTTTTCACTCATTCATAGTGTTTTAAAGACTAAATGTTTGCACCTTGACACAGTTTTTTTGTCTGAATTAGAATAAAAATATATAGATTTTAGGTGTTTATTTTGATAGCATTAAATAAAGAAATGATTTTAAAACAGCATTTTTCTAGGGAATGCTATATCATAAAAAATTTTGTTATCGCAATACTTAGCATTCATTAATTTTCCTTTGGCTTAGTCCCTTATTTATCAGGGGTTGCCACAGCGGAATGAACCGCCAACTATTCCAGCATATGTTTTATGCAGCGGATGCACTTCCAGCCGCAACCCAGTACTGAGAAACACCTATACACACTCATTCACACACACACTCATACACTACGGCCAATTTAGTTCATCCAACTCACCTATAGCGCATGTGTTTGGACTGTAGGGAAAACCGGAGCACCCTGAGGAAACCCACGGCAACACGGGAAGAACATGCAGACTCCACACAGAAATGGGACTCGAATCAGCGACCTTCTTGCTGAGAGGTGAGAGTGCTAACCACTGAGCCTCCGTGCCGCCAGCAATACTTAAAATCGCATATTTTTCCACAGAGGACGCTTGGGAAGGTAGCTGTGCTCTTTTCATGGCCATAATATCTCAATGTTTATATTTATTTCCCATATTAATATCAACTACAAAACGTAAATTAAGTTTGATTCAGAGATGTGCAACTAACAGGCAACCATTAGAGAAAAGTTTGACTCATCCAAATAGTCTTTTTACCCCCGCCCAACAGACTGCATCCACTTCCTTTCCATTTTCAAGTCTTTCCTCTGAGTGCAACACGAGTGAACTTGGATTGGTGGTTTCCTCTGGTGAGCTCATCCTATTGTTCTACAATGCAGGGTTGTGCTCCAGTTAAAAACAATGTACAGCCAGAAATAAATAGGTGTCAAATGTTTAAGTTACTGATGAAATTATGCTAGTTAAATAAATGACATAAGAGTGTGGAATACAAACTTGTGACAAATAGACAAAGACTTATTTTAAAGAACAAATAGTGTGGTAACAGTTGAAAGGTGATTATATAAGACGGTAAATGTTTTAAAATATGACATGGTCCTGAATGATGACTAAATTGGACTACAAAACCAATTACCAAAAATACATTGTACAGGTCAAAATTATAGATCTTTCTTTTATGCCAAAAATAATTTAAATAGTAATTAAAGAATGTTACATGAAGATATTCTGTAAATTTCCTACTGTAAATACAGCGGTCCCTCGCTATAACGCAGTTCACCTTTCGTGGCCTCGCAGTTTTGCGGATTGTTTTTGTGCATATTGAAATGCTTTTTTTTGTGTGTTCTGCATCCTGATTGGCTGTAGACCATTGTCAATCAATCTCCTCTGTGCCGTGTCTCCTGTACAGTACAGAATGTGTTTCGCTTGCCAAATTTACATAAATCTTCGATCGCTAGCAGTGTGACTCTGAAGTGCTGCACTGTATGTTTGCAGGTTTTTCCCTGACAAACCCCTCAATGTCGGTGAAATGTTCAGCTGCCAAACAGCCGTATTCTGCTTGCATCCAATTCCGCACAAATGCCACTTGAACCTAAAATAATCATTAATAAAGTTAGAAAACGTTTAAGGGTGCTTTCACACCTAGACGTTTGTTTCGGAAGCTGGCCCGTTTGCCCCATTAGCTCGGTTTGTTTGGCATTTGTGAATCCAGCAATCGCGCTCGGATCCGTGCCAAAACAATCGGTCCGAGATCGCCTGAATGAGGTGGTCTCGGCTCGATTGAAACGAACTCTGGAGCGGATCGATTGTAGTGAGAAAGCAATATGGTCCAACGAACTAAGGAACCAGGATATATCGCAGTGTATTACGGTTATGTAATAGGCATACGTGGCTATATGAAGAGAAAACTATGAGTAGGGCGAGATGTCATCATTCCTACCGGTAAATGTGCGTTTCATGTCGAATATGAAAGTGAAGGCATGCTGAACTATTAACGAGAGCTGTTTCTCCGTTAGGAAAATTGACTGAACTGCATTCTCGGTTTACCTGTTATTTCTCTCTATAATGTAAAGCCTATAATGCATAATTCTAGCCAATGGCTATGTGTGATAAAGTCTTACCTCTGATTTATATTTGGTGACGTCTGTGGGTGTCACCATTCAAAATTGAAGTGCACTTTTTTTTGCTTATAATGTTCTTATTGCTTACCTTGCACTTTTTTGGTTATTATTTATTTCCAATGCCTCATTATTAAATCGTTAAAATGACTATAATTAAATTAAATATTCATAAGAATAAAATATGATGTGTTCTTTGGAAGAGTGTACTTGCAATGTGATGATATTATATTGTCCTTCTATATAATGAGTGGCATAAAATGGCCATAAAATGACAATAATATCGTTAATCGCAATATATTTTGGTGCAATATATCGTACAACAAAAAATAGATATTGTGACAGGCCTAGTTGCAACTAAACTGCACGCCAAAAAGAACGCAAAGAAAAGATGTTACGTCATTGCCATAAGTAAACATAAAAGAGATACAAACAAATAATCACTTCTACATCTAATCTAAAACGTGGAGCTGAAAACAAGACTTTCTTTGAAGTCAGAAAAGCCCAGAGATCAAAAGGCCTCCAGTGACAGTAACTGTAAACCACAGCTCCGTCTTATGCACAAATCACATGACAACAATCTGCAGAAGACAGACCTCAAAGATCATTTTACTGTTCCTAAATCAAACACACAGACGCTCATCAACAGCTTACTAAAGACCTGACATACAACAAAAGTTTCAGCAATTATGGGTGTATTTTCAACAAATAATAATAAATTGAAATAGAAAGGGCGACATGGTGGCTCAGTGGATAGCACTGTCGCCTCACAGCAAGAAGGTCGCTGGATCGAGTCCCGGCTGGGCCAGTTGGCATTTCTGTGTGGAGTTTGAATGCTCTCCCTGTGTTGGCGTGGGTTTCCTTCGGGTGCTCCGGTTTCCCCCACAGTCCAAACACATGCACTATAGGCGAATTGAATAAACTAAATTGGCCGTAGTGTATGAGTGTGAATGAGTGTATGGGTGTTTCCCAGTACTGGGTTGCAGCTGGAAGGGCATCCACTGTGTAAAACATATGCTGAATAAGTTGCAGTTCATTCCGCTGTGGCGACCCCTGATTAATAAAGGGACTAAGCTGAAGGAAAATGAATGAAAGAAATAGAAAAGTCATATTTCATCCAAAATAACAATAAATAATGTTGTTGTCTCTTAATCTTTGCATGTACATGTATGAATCAATAGTTTATATACTAACAATTTATGTCTGCCATATATATATGTATATAAAACCTAGTGATTTGAAGGATAGTGGCGAAGTATAAAGATTCAG
>CAIGQV010016192.1:519805-532324 GCA_903798115.1 Danio jaintianensis
CGTTCAAGAACGTTCTCAACAGCGCTCAAATATTAGCAGGAAATGGACGTTTTTTAAATTTCAGTATCGACTGGTATCAAACTCAATACTTTAGACAACACTAGTCAGGACTACTGCTGTCTATACAGGATGAGGAAGCACTCTGATTTTTTATTTATAACCAAAGTTGTTATTACTAACCCAAAGTAATAACAACTAGTAATAACACAAGTAATATTACAGAAGTAATATAAATATAACACAAGTTATTACTTTTGTTTTATGTGCGCACAAAAGGATTCTCGAAGCTTCAAAATAATCCAATTGAACCACTGGGTGAGGATGGTTTTTGAGCAAGTTGGTACCATAGCTGTCTTTGGAGGATGAGGAAGTTCTCGGATTTATCCAAAATATCTTAGCTTGTGTTTTGAAGATGAACAATGATCTTAGGGGTTTGGAATGACAAGAGTTTTTTTTGACAGAATTTAAACTTTTAGGGTGAACTAACCCTTTAGAGAAACCTTTGAGAACAGAAAGCTCTTCCAATGTCTCATTTCAAAGTCAGATTGCTTTTTGGAAAACCAACAAAACGTCCTCAGCTGAACTCATTCATAACAAATACTGACATCTGCCTGGAAGAAGCCGGAGTTTAACTGAAACTTGTAGAGATCCTGATGTTCAACTGGATGACTAAGCTTGACATGATGGATCGAAAATGACAATGCTGTATTACAACAACAGTGATCTGGAGACCAATCAGTGCACTGAAGACCTTTGAGCTTGAAGGACACGTCCAGGTAGCTTTCTCAACAACACAACGATGATTATCGGGCCTACAGGGCTCAGGACTGCAAAGATTGCTGTCAGAATGAATTAACGTTGCTGCTCACCTTCTCATGAACATCTTCAGGCCACAGCATAGGTGACCTACTTTCTAAAGGTCTCTGCACTCATGTTTTCATCAGCTGCATTAAACAAATCCTCTCCAGCGACAAAAACGTTGGCCTCAACGAAGACATTAAGAATGACTAGATTCACACGAATAGACACATTTGTAAAAACTCATATGAAGCTTGTAAACTTGGGGGGGATTTACAGACCATTTATACCTTAAAATTGAACCGTTTTTTTTAAATAAGCATCTTGCCCATTGTTTACAAGACAACTACTTGGGGGCCTGAAAATCCAATATTTTAGTCGTTCTTAATCCATGTAAATGTGGAATTTATTTACAATGTTGCTGTCTGTGCGCAATATTATACATATTTTTCAGTCCCAAACAAAGCTAAATTCGTGCATTTCAGAGCAACACTGCAGTCACTAATCTCTGAACGAATCCATGAATCAAGTGAGTCAATGATTCATTCATGAAAACAGTGGCTGCATGCAAAAATCACATACTTTCCCTCTAGTATTTGGTTCCCTCTAGTTATAGGTCATACTCAAATGACCTATATTTGGAAAAAAGTATTTATTCCATAAGACCATGCAAAAGAATTTATGAATCAGATTGAAGCGACGCAACCGATGTGGGTATGTCATGTGATAATGACAGTATGATTTTCCTTTTTATACACATGATTATGCCGTCGAAGTGTTGTATAAACACAATTTCACACTCGTAGCAGTGCGATATGGCTGTATCGTCCCACCAGTGACGATATACAGCCACATCGCACTGCTACTCTTGTGACATTGCTCATTTATTACACGGCTGTGTAGAATACTCAATGCTGATTGGTCTGTAATGATATTCTATGGTATGTTATCCCAAGATAACAACCTCTAAATAACACTGGATCATCAGGGAACGTCGAATCACCTTGACCGTCAATGAAAATGTTCAAATCCACATACTTGCATCCGCATTCATATGTATCTGCATGTCTGTCATGCTGCGGTTTTTGACTGTTTGGCACAGTCTTGTAAATGAATAATACAAAGGTTAGTGTATGCTACATTCAGCCGGTTTCATTTCTGTCAGATTTGTGTTTTTGACTGTTTGGCGCCATCTTGTGTCTGAATAATGCGCAGGTTAGTGTATACTCCATCAGCTGTTTTTGTTTCTGTCAGCTTTGCGTTTAATTAAAGAATTATTAAGCTATTATGGCACAGAACAAAGTTAATGTCTAATTTTTATGTTTTGTGGCAAGTAGCCAGGTAATAAGCGGGATAAAATACATCCAGGATGGTTGTTTTTGCTAAATACAACAGTGCTACGCTTCAAGTGGGGCTGCTGATAAACCTGTGGAGTTTTAATCTGCGATAACGACCTTCTGGATGTACTTGATCCGTAACAAAATGAATGAAAGTTAACTTCGCGTACTGTTAATTTATATTTTGAACTGAATATTATTCATCACAAACATTAAAGTTCATAAACAAACATCAGCTGAAATGCTTACCTGTGCTGCATCAAAGCTGTGGATATCCTAGTAGAGATGCTCTTAGGCAGACCTACAAAGAGAAACAAAATCATTAGTTTAACGCAAAAACAATCGCAGAGTAACACAACTAATGGAAGATTAGAAGAGATTTTGGAAAGAACTCATTGTAACACACATTTCTCATCTAAAGTGTATGGCGTGTACACTGGCGGCGGTGCCATCAGATTAACACGAGGAATGAGCCACTGTTTACACGTCACAGACAATCCCAACAATCCCTCAGCGATTGTGCGCCATTTGGCTAAATAAATATCGGATGAAGATGGCCATTGTTTTAGGGCCTCGATGCGCCGACTGCCAGAAGACGGTTTATAGTCAAATGATCTCGGTGCAGTCAAAGCGAGAGATCATTTCCTCTAGAACGATGGCCAGCAATTGTCCATTGTCCAAACGTGGGTCAGGAAGATGGTGAGGGGGGAAAAGGCAGATCCAAAAGTACAGTGCAGACAGCGAAAGCAGGATATGCCGATTCATTTGAAATGCATCATACCGAGCGTGTGGGTTAAAAAAAAAAAATCCACAAATGTTGATTCATTTATAAGCCTAACATTAAAATTGAAAGCTGCTTAAAAAGTACCAGAAATTAATCAATTTACAAAGCATGTTGCTACCAACCTGTAGCAGTTGGATGTCCTGACTGATTAGCTATTTGATCAAAATAGTTTTAAGCCACTAAAGTTTTTTTTTTTAATGGTTACCAGCCCACAGGTGGGATGTTTTTCAGTACATGTGTGAAAAACAAATGATCTAAACCTGACAAACTACATATCACATGCATATACAGTGTTTCCCCTAGGTTTACATCTTTGTGAAGAGGTGGGAGGGGGGTTATCTTTCCAAAATGACTGACTGACTGACCAAAATGACCAAAACTTGACATATCTGTCCCCAAAAACAGATTATTGGGAGATTTAGAGCAATAACTAATATTTATATCCAATCTAGTCTGTACTAGTCTTTTATATAATTGTGGATATATAATTCCTTTGCATTTGTTGACAGCTGCTTTTTGTTCTGCATTCTCACTATGATTCAAATTGGCCATTAAATGTCTGAAGTAGCTTAAAAAAAATAAAGAATCAGAGTAAGTGTTTTAGTCCAGATTAAAATTAAACAAATGTTTGAAAATTAATAGGTAGTCATTATTTCTGTTTGATGGCTATTTGAATGTTGATGGAAATGATGCCACTCAGAGTGTGTGTGGTGTGTGAGAGAGAGAGAGAGATATAGAGGGAGAGGGAGAGGGGGAGAGAGAGAGAGAGAGAGAGAGAGAGAGAGAGAGAACGATTGATGATACAGTTTTGCGATTGATACAATACACTAAGGGCTTGATTGATTGTTCGTTGCCATAACGTCACATAATGAAGGTCACGCGCTAGGGTTGGGTCGATAGACGATGCCATCATTCATCGCCGATGGCGGATAGACATCGCGATGCTGAGCCGGCATCGCGATCCTCCCCCGCCCCCGTCGCAGCAATCCGCTCGCGAAAAATACACACTTAGGCCCCGTTTACACTAATACGTCTTAGTTTTCGAATGGCATTTTAGAACAAAAACGATCTACGTCCACACTGGCGTTTCACCTAGCATTTCTAAAAAAGCCCTCCTTCCACACTATACCACTGAAAACGCACATCACGTGACCACACACACACACACACACACACACACACACACACACACAGTCATGCGCTGCAGCGTACACGCGCGTCTGAGCTCCAGCAGTCAGCGGGCCCGCTGAGCACAAAACCCCAGAGAGCAGTGCACGTCGGACAGTTTATCAAGGATGTACCGCTGGATTTCATCTCACTACGGTTGTTTAACGTGATGTTTAATTAATCTTGTCTCCATCTAACGACTCTTCGGTCTTTTGAATCTATCAGGTAACGAGCACACTGCTTCAATCTTTCACTTTCACGCTTGTACTTAGTAATTTTAGCGAAAAACTTAGATACTGTTGGTTGGTTCCTGTTGGTTGTGCACCTTTTTAGTTTGTCGACGCCATTATAACGACACAGATCACTCTGCCTATTCATGCCAGAGTCCCGCGTAAAAAGTGATAGACAGGTGGTAATTTGTGTGTAACTTATCTTTATTTATTTATGATTTGGTTATGGGTAAAACAAAGACCATGTGGGTCAGGTAGTTGAAACGGTAGGCTACAAATAATTAATTTGTTATAAATTAATTAATTATTCATAAGCCGCCTATGACGACGATGCCATCGTCCATCGCAATGTTTCATATTAGACATCGTACGATGCCAAATTGGTCGACATCGCCCAACCCTATCATGCGCATCATAAACGAAAGTAAATAAACCCCACAATTTGCACGTAGAAACAACAGGCTAATTCAGATATGAGTTTCAGCAGTCATGTCAAAGCAGTAACTAAATCAGCATACTATCATCTCAAAAACATTGCAAGAATTAGATGCTTTGTTTCCAGTGAAGACATAGAGAAACTTGTTCATGCTTTTATCAGCAGCAGGGTTAGCAGTTGCAGCTCATCCAGAATGCTACAGCCAGGATTCTGACCACAACCAGTAAATCAGATCACATCACACCTGTCCTCAGGTCTTTACACTGGCTCCCAGTTACATTCAGAATAGATTTTAAAGTATTATTACTTGTCTATAAATCACTAAATGGCCTAGGACCTCAATACATTACAGATATGCTCACTGAATACAATACAAAACTTAATTCAGCATTTGGTGTGAACCCAGTATAAAAGTGGCTTAATTTTTTTTCTGATTTCCATCTGGTGGAAACAACATATTTTACTATGCGTACTCTCTCCCCACTGAGAGCAGACAGGGATGTAAATAAGATAAATAACATGCGGCTCTTTTGTTTGTTTAATTAAATGATTTTAATAAAATCTGTAATAAAAAGGAAATTAAATGAAATAACTTGGGGGTGAGTGGTGTCGTCGGGGGGTGGGAGAGTTAATAAAATGGTTTGGGAAACACTGATATATCATATATAACTTTAAAGTGTTTCCCAGTGATGGGTTGCAGCTGGAAGGGCATCCGCTGCGTAAAACATATGCTGGATAAGTTGGCGGTTCATTCCGCTGTGGCGACCCCAGATTAATAAAGGGACTAAGCCGAAATGAAAATGAATGAATGAATGAACTTTAAAGTGTAAACTCAGATGTGGAGAGACAATTAAAGGGTTAAAATGCAAATGTTAAAAAAGGAAATAAATCAAAAATAAAAATACAGCCAGTAGTAAACAAAATAAAAAACTCAAAAATCTATGGTAATCCAATAGGATGTTTTTTATATACATATATAAAAAAAAAGAGATAATATTACAGTTTATGCTGTTTAGGCTTTTGTGATTGAGTAAACATCTTCCAATCTGAGATTATGTTTAAAAGATCATTTCCCCCATTGCTTTACTTAATCTTTGTATTCCGATAACAACACACACATTTACTCTACGCTGCAGAAGTGCCATCGATGATCTGAAACACAACAGACAAATAAAATTGGAGTTAACAAGCTCCATTTGAGAAAATCAGCATAAACTGAATTACTGAAGAAACTATCTGTATTTTCTACTACACCGTTTGCAGTTGTTGTTGCTGAATAAATTACACAGCCTGTGAGAATGCAATTATTATTAGTAGTATTTTGCACTGTTGATTTAACAGGAACACATTAATAATGAAAGTTGGAATTATTTTAATTACTATTTAGGAATCAAAAATGTTTTTGTAACATAGAAACCATAAAAAACAAATGCTGTTATATGTGTGTGTGTGAGAGAGATTAAATCGCGACTAAATTCAATACAAAATAAACATTTGTTTGCAGAATTTTGTGTACTGTGCATAATGTGTGTAAACATTCATAAATGTATTTATTTATTATGAACACACACATTTATTTATATATGTATACATATATTAAATAAATAAATACATATCTATCTATCTATCTATATATATATATATATATATATATATATATTATTTTTTATATATATTATAATTTTTTTAATATGCATATTTTTTATATTATATATATATTAATTTAATACAAAAGTGAATATTTTTAAAGTATATACATGCATGCGCATTTATAAATACATAAATACACACAGTACATGCACGTACATTCTGTAAATAAACTTTTATTTTGTGAGTGATTAGTTACAATTACAAAACACTAACATTCTGCGTGAGAATTAATTGCAATATTTATTTTCTTACATTTAATACTATTTTCCCGAGATTTGAAAATACCTTTATTTGCTTTTCACCTTCATACATCTGAAACGTGCACACATCTGTTGATTAACTCCCCTGCAAAGAGCGAAATGAACCAGACTTATTTTATGAGCTCCATCATGTGGTGTTCGGAGCTTCAAACCTGGAGTAGCTTCACTAATTAGATTAATGAACGCTGGGAGGCAAAGTTAACAACAGTGTGCAGAGACAGCCAGAGAGACACTCTTCAAATCCATAAACAAAGCCAACAGTGCATTCACTCCCTGCGCATAGCTGGAGTTCACAGCCAGAGAACACAAAGCCACGGCCAATCGCACAACTGATCCACACTGATCTAACCATCATATTCCCCACAATAAAGGCTTTTTCTCTTTGTAACACAGCTACTTTCACTCTTTAAAGGGCCTGTTGTCTGTTGCTTTTTCTTGTTGATCTTTTTTGTTAACGTTTATTATTATTTATTTAGGATATGCGTTTTCACATTCTGATTTCAATGCCTCATTATTAAATTGTTCAAATGACTATAATTGAATGAAATATTCTTAAAAATGAAATATGATGTGTTCTTTGGAAGAGTGTACTTGCATTGTGATGATATTATTTTGTCATTCTGGCATTATATAATGAGTGGCATAAAATGGTCTTAAAATTACAATAATATCGTTTATTGCAATGTATTTTGGTGCAATATATAGTACAACAAAAAATAGATATCATGATAGACCTAGAAACATATATACCACTACTTACACTGTAAAAAAAAAAAAAAAAGGCCATGATTTTATTAGTCAAAAGAAAAAAATTATAATTAATAATAATAATAATAGGCGTCACGGTGGCGCAGTGGGTAGCACAATCGCCTCACAGCAAGAAGGTCGCTGGTTCGAGCCTCGGCTGAGTCAGTTGGCATTTCTGTGTGGAGTTTGCATGTTCTCCCCATGTTCGCGTGGGTTTCCTCCGGGTGCTCCGGTTTCCCCCACAAGTCCAAAGACATGCACTATAAGTGAATTGGGTAAGCTAAATTGTCCGTAGTGTATGTGTGTGAATGAGAGCGTGTGTGTGTGTGTGTGTGTGTGTGTGTGTGTGTGTGTGTGTGTGTGTTTACCAGTGATGGGTTGCAGCTGGAAGGGCATCCGCTGCGTAAAACATGTACTGGATAAGTTGGTGGTTCATTCCACTGTGGCGACCCCAGATTAATAAAGGGACTAAGCCGAAAAGAAAATGAATGAATGAATAATAATAATAATAATACCAAAAAATGCTACAGTAAAAATCTATAGCTGTAAAATAAATACATTATATTTATGCTAAAAAACAGCAGGTGTGATTGCCAGTATTTTACTGTTAAAATATAGAGTACAAACCATAAATGAAATGTCGAATTTTTACAGTAAAGTACCGTATTTCATGAATTTATAGTATTATTTATTAATATACCAATGGTTTGTAGTACTAACATCTACACATATCATTTGTAACACAAACAAAAACACAACCATAAGATTATGTTCATGAGAAAGTCAATTTACGGTTATTCCCGTATATATTAAGAAAACTTACCGTTAACCAGGTTACGGATTTTTACTGTACCATTTTTTCCTTTTTTTTTACTGTTGAAATAATGGCCATTTTTTACAGCGAAGTTCGCAGCAAGTTTCCAAGCATGGTGAATAACCGCAAATTGACTTTCACAGAAATCCCTGCATGACTCTTTACTTTTTATATTTTTGTTGACATTACTTTGGTTCTTTTCATTTTTCTTGTCATCAGTTGTGTACCTTATAGTTTTGTTGCATCAAATGTTGATTAAATAATGGTTATTGCATTACTTTAAAGCAGTGGTCCCCAACTCCCGGGCCGCGGACCGGTACTGGTCCATGGATCAATTGGTACCGGGCCGCACAAGAAATCATTAAATATTTCAGTTTTATTTATTATCTGAGTCTGAACGATATTTTATTTTGAAAAATCTTTTATTTTGAGAAATGACCGTATTCTCTCGCTTACATCTCGGTCACTTGAGCGCCCAAATTTAACCCACAAGCAACAAAATGAGTAAGAAACAGACGTCTTTGGAATGTTTCTCTGCTAAGGGGAAAAGGAATAGATCCGCAACCCATTTGTCAACAAATCAGGTGAATCCACCATGTCTGTGCAAGAAGATCAACTGCTGGATATCGCAAATGACGGCGGCCTTTTTGGGGCTGTTCGCATATCATGTCTTTTCTAGAGTTCGCGCAAGTTCGTTATTTCTAGTGGAGGTGCGCAGCTTACATGACGCGTTCCAGATGCACACAGTTGAATGAATGCCGCGAGCGCACCGCGAGTCACGTGACAAGAACTGACCGATCAGCATCAGCTTGTATGGAATATACACATTTCGGTAGACTAATCATCTCAGACAAACACAGAGCACCCAAACACTGCAGTTTCTCCATAAATAAAACTTGTATCAGAGTTGCAGCAATGTTTTGTCAGCTTGCCATCCTCTAAGAAAATGATTGATGGTCGCCTAGCAACCTACGAACCACACAACCCCACCCTGGTCCATGGTAAAATTGTCAAACGCTGACCGGTCCACGGTGATCAAAAGGTTGGGGACCACTGCTTTAGAGTTATGTGTGTTACCATGTAGGGTTGTCACGATACTGGAATTCGATACCAAAATTTTTAAAACGTTCATTTCCCGCTAACATTTGAGCGCGTTCTTAAACACTGCTGATTTGCCGTTGTGTTCATGTGCTCAACAGAAATGACTGTGATTGGGCGTTAAGGTCATCAGTTCACCAAACTCACCGCTGTTTACTGAGTGTAACCACAGATACAGGGACATTGGAGCGTTTTAAAGCTGTGAAGATCAGTCGAATGATCAGCAGATCGCTCGTATGTCAGCTTATAAACAGACCAGCTGATCGACATGACTTTGAAACGCTCCATTAAAAAAAAATGTATAGTATTGAAACAAGTGAAGTGTGAGTAAATAGTGAGTACATTTTAATCTTTGAGTAAACTGTCCCTTTAGGGCCTGTGACTGTGTGAACATTTCAATATTTCAAATTTTAAAACATCCGGCCACAAGAAATTTTTTGTAACTTTAATAAAGATTAAATAATATACAATAAAGACTATGCAGAGTTGATTATTCATTATCTGTACCTGGATAGCGAATACCTGAAAACTATAATTCACTTTTATCTTTGCTATATTTTATTTATCTATGCTTGTCATTTATTTGTTATATATTATTCGAGAGTCACTCCCCTACAAAATCCCCCCAATCAATCCAAATAAACCTGTTAAATCATCTGGTGAAACTGCATTCACATCGCAATATTTATCACAGAAATACAAAATATCGTAATGTCAGATTTTTCCAATATCGCACAGCCCTAATTCAAGTATACAGATATTTGTTCAACTAATTTCCATGACTTTTCCAAAACCTTTTCTGTTTTTCCAAAACTTTTCCAGGCCTGGAAAATGCCATGTCAAAATTCCATGACTTTTCCAGGTTTTCCATTCCTGTGTTTTTGTCTGTGGAACAAAGTACTTCAAAAATTTTATTTTATTATGAAAAATTAATTAAATATGGTAGTTTACCATATAACTTAAACACTTATTTTATGGTTTCTACAGTGTATTTAACAGTGAAACCACAGCTGGCAGTTTACCAAAAATATTTATTTTACGGTCTACAACCTCTGCCTCAATGAACTCTGAATTTACTGCTTAATAATAGAGAGTACAGACATTATTGTAGCAGTTAAGTTCAGGTATGGGAAAGGATTAAAGGATGTAAAATATGGTTATTTTACAAATCAGACAAATTAAGAGCAAAATGCAGCCTCAAAATATTAATTATTTGTCACGTTGTATTTTCCCACTATCCTTTAAACTACTAAGTTAACCATTCATTCATTCAATTTTTTTTTCGGCTTAGTCCCTTTATTAATCTGGGGTCGCCAGAGCAGAATGAACCGCTAACTTATCCAGCATATGATTTACACAGCAGATGCCCTTCCAGCTGCAACCCATTACTGGGAAACACCCATACACACTCATTCACACACATACACTACTGTCAATTTAGCTTACCCAATTCACCTATACCGCATGTGTTTGGACTTGTGGGGGAAACCGGAGCACCCGAAGGAAACCCACGCCAACACGGGGAGAACATGCGAGGCTCGAACCAGCGACCTTCTTGCTGTGAGGCGATCGTGCTACCCACTGCGCCACCGTGACGCCCAAGTTAACCATTTGACAGCAATTTTGTATATAAACATTTAGTATTATTATTATATATTCGGAAGTCATAATAAACATGGTTTAATCTTCACAATTATAATGTTTCTCAGTCTGAATGACTCACAACGGAGCATTATTTCACCAACATTTTGACACTCTCACAAGTTATCTGTACTTAAATTAATTATGACTTATAAGAATATGAAATCAATTTACACTAACATATATCACAACCCCGCCAAAAATGTTAATATAATCATTCACTCATTTTCTGTCACTCCTCCAAACGTTGACGGAATCATGCATTAATTTCCTGTCACTTGAATTCATTTCAGTTTTTACATTCACATTTCATGATGAAAAAGGAGGGAAACTGTTTATCTAGAGCCTCAAAAGCCTAAACATGTAACTTCATAGAGCCTGTAAGTCATGTTTCAGTGAAGACTGACTATTGAAAACACAGAAAAAAGATGAATGAAATCTTCAAGCTACAGATAAGCAGTTCTTTGCACACTAAAAAAGATAAGATGCCAGCTTTTATCATCACAAAAAAGGCACAGAGGGCACCACTTCTCAGAAGCGAGAGCTCATTTCAGCGCCTTCATGCTGCCACCTGACAGAACAAACGCATTAGCTTGAAGAAAACCTCCAACCGTGTGCATCTGCGCTCTTCAAGCTTTTTGGACTGACGCTAAAAACGAAAGATGCACTTCACAGGAGAGATCGTGCGGTACACACAACAACAAAACATCTGCATCTGCTCTCGAGTCACACTATTGAGGCCATGAGAGCTGGAATCCTCCCTCTCCATCTGTCTCTCTCAGCCCTAAATTCTGCCGTCCCAGAAACCTTTCGCTCGTTTGAGTTGGGGGTGAAACGGCACAGATGCGTTCGGTTTGTCCCACAGGTTCATTTTCATAGTGTGTTTGAGCTTTGTGCTTAAGTGCTTAAAAATGATTTCTAAATACTAAGACCAAGTCATGAGATCAAGTATGAAGCTAAAAAAAAATAAAAAAAGAGATAAAAGATAAGAAGTCATAAGAAGCACTAAGAGAAACTTTGGTACTATTATTTGTACAGTAGCTTGTTAGGAGTTGACCAATGTCTTTAATAAAACTGGTGTAATGGTGTAAACAGAAATTATTCCAGCAAGAAGATCCCACATATGTTGGCAGAAATACTATGCCAAAAAAGTTATTATTTTGAAACTTTGAAACATAAAATGCGTCATAAAATATAAACCAACAGCTAAAGCAATGAAAACTGGACTGACCTAAAGTGTGTTTTCCTAAGTAAATCCTGAAGTGAGAATTAGGGCTGTGCGATATGGGCAAAAGAAACCTATCACAATTTTCTTGAACAATATTGCCATTTTGACTTTAATCAGTTTTGATTTAATAAAGTTTTCCAGTGTGAATCTGAAACATAGTTAAAAAAGGAAAACAATTAGATCTTTATCAAAGACCTGTAACATGTCTCTAAAACAGACATAAAGCAAAAAAATAAAAATCACCTAGTAAAGATCTAACAAATTGTCTCTAGAACAGACCTACCGCAAAACAAAACAAATAGATTACTGTGTGTGTGTGTGTGTGTGTG
>CAIGQV010016192.1:577314-605642 GCA_903798115.1 Danio jaintianensis
GTGAAGTGTATTTTCTGTTCACATTTTCAATAGTACATTACTACTTGTTCAGATTTTAAGGGACTAAACAAGGAACAGGTGGACATAATCAATAAACCAGTAAGTAAATGTGCTTTCTTGGCTTTGCTTGTCTCCATAGTTACTTTAATAATTATGTTCACCTGTTTCTTGTTTAGTTTCTAATAATCTCAGTGTATTTAATGCCGTCAGGTTTAGTAGCTCATTGTCTGTTTTAGGTTAACTGGTTTGTTAATTGTGTGTGCTCTTGTGTTTTCTACCTCTTTTTGTATTGTTAATACATAGCGATTAGATACACAACTCCACGTTAAAAGGAAGGTTCTCCAAAACTGAAAAATAGCTGTTAATTTGTTTGGGCGAACTGTCCCTTTATTATCTGTTCTGATTCTTTACTCTACATATGAGCAACATAAATAGGGATTCTGGCCTTGACAGCAGGCATCTATCCTTCTCTTGAGGAATATAGTATACTTTAAAAAGACTTATTATGTAAATAATATTGGCTCACTTTTTCTGTTTTGTGTTCACCTGTTTCTTGTTTAGTTTCTAATAATCTCAGTGTATTTGATGCCGTCAGGTTTAGTAGCTCATTGTCTGTTTTAAGTTTATTGGCTTGTTAATTTTGTGTGTTCCTGTGTTTTCTACATCTTTTGTATTGTTAATACTTAGCAGTTAGATACACAACTCCATGTTAAAAGAGCAGTTCAACAGAATTAAATAGCTGTAAATTTGTTTGGGCGAACTGTCCCTTTATTATCTGTTCTGATTCTTTACCCTACATATGAGCAACATAAATAGGGATTCTGGCCTTGACAGCAGGCATCTATCCTTCTCTTGAGGAATATAGTATACTTTAAAAAGATTTTTATGGAAAAAATATAGGCTCACTTTAAAAGAATATGCTTAAATGTAAACTGAATGTAAAATTTATGTTCTGTTATAAGGACTCTTATTTTGAAGAGTATTTTCTGTTCACATTTTCAATAAGCTGAGATTTCAAGAAACTAAACAAGGAACAGGTGGACATAATCAATAAACTAAGTAAATGTGGTTTCTTAGCTTTGCTTGTTTCCATAGTTACTTTAATATTTAATTTAACATTAATTATGTTCACCTGTTTCTTGTTTAGTTTCTAATAATCTCAGTGTATTTAATGCCGTCAGGTTTAGGGGGTAGTCGTGGCCTGGTGGTTAGAGTGTTGGACTCGTGATCCGAAGGTTGCTGGTTCGATACTCGGTACCAGCGGGAATTGGGGGTGGGGGGAGTGAATGACCAGCACTCTCCACCACCCTCAATACCACGACTGAGGTGAGTCCCTTGAGCAAGGCACCGTTCCCCCCAACTGCTCCCCGGGCGCCGCAGCATGGCTGCCCACTGCTCCGGGTGTGTGTTCACGGTATGTGTGTGTTCACTAACTGTGTGTGTGCACTTGGATGGGTTAAATGCAGAGCACAAATTCCAAGTATGGGACACCATACTTGGCCACACTACACTTCACTTCACTTCACTTCACTTCACTTCACTTCACTTTAGTAGCTCATTGTCTGTTTTCAGTTAATTGGTTTGTTAATTTTGTGTGTTCCTGTGTTTTCTACCTCTTTTGTATTGTTAATACTTAGCAGTTAGATACACAACTCATGTTAAAAGGACAGTTATTAATTTATTTTGGGTGGACTATCCCTTTCAATACCTGTTCTGATACTGAATAGTGATTCTGGCCTCGACAGCAGGCGTCTCTGCTTCTCTTGAGGAAAGCCCAGCGATGAGCGAGGTATTATTAATCACAGGGAGAGCACCAGAGGAAGCTCAGATTAAACTGGTGGATGTAAACTCGCCGCCCCTGTGGGACTTTAACTCCTCCGGCTGCCTGCTTGCCCAGACACAACAGTCAGTCACAGTGCTAATTCTGGTGGGAGGTAATCCATAACCATGCCCGACATCATTCACAAAACAAACGCTTCACTCAGCATTTCTCGCCATATTTATAATCACTGCTGTCCAAATGGCATCAACTAAAGTGATGAATCGAGCTAATTTATTGATCAACACTGAGTGATTTGGTCAGTAAGGTCAGGATCTGTATGCGTTTGGGTCATGCACTTTCACTTTGGTTGCTTTGGAATAAAGTTTAGTGGTGAATGTTGTACCTTCAGTGGTGAGTTTGCAAAGTGAGAGTACAAGTTCACCTTTAGCTCTTAATAGTAGCTGTGTTTCACTTCTTATAAGCAACTGGGATTGAACGACTGGACATTAGTTTCTAAATGGAGATTTTATTGGAAGGTAGATCTTTGGAGAAATCATTCAAAGTTGATCAGGATGGGTTTTGTGAAATTGAGATTAATACAAAGCTTTATTACAAATATGTTTGGTTTGTTAGAATAGGACAATATTTGGCTGAGATACGACTCCAAATTAAGTTCTTAGCAATGCATATAACTAATCATAAATTAGGTTTTAATACAAAATGCCTTCATGGAACTTTGCTTATTCTAAAGATTCATGACATGAAATAAAATAAACAAATCTAGTCATACAATATTGTATTGTCTAATCAGTGTGGTGTGTATTTTCTAATGTGGTTCAGGGTCATATATGTCAGAAATGAACCGCATGCAGGATCGAAATGCAGCAGTATCTAAAAGTACTCACAAATTACCTGCTACAAATGGAATATTGTGGGTTAAATGCAAATTAAAAGAATTGTACACAAAAAAAATTGTAAATTCATCGCCATTTAAAAAGAATGTTGACAACAATTAAATGCTTGTTTCCATACTCCAAGACAAGAATGGATGTAGCTTGTATCACCTGTGCACTATACAGTTTTAGTTCTAGTGGTAAACTTCTATGATCAAGAACAAAACATTTTGAAAACCCTTGCGAAGAAGTATATTTAACTTTAAAAAATACTAAAGGAAATAATATAGACTCAGTTTAAAAGAACACACTTAAATGCAAACTGAATGTCAAATGTCTGTTCTGTTCTAAGGACTCTTAATTTGAAGTGTATTTTCAGTTCACATTTTCTTTATTTAAGAGAAGGCCTTACATACGCAGATTTTAAGGAACTAAACAAGGAACAGGTGGAAAAAAATCAATAAACAAATAAGTAACTATGGTTTCTTCACTTCATTTGCCTTCACAGTGTCTTTAATGATTATGCTCACCGGTTCCTCATTTAGTTTCTAATAATCTTAGTGTATTTAATGCCTTCAGTTTCAGTAGTCGATTGTCTGCTTTAATTATATTTGTCTGTTAATTTTTTTGTTTTACATGTGTTTTCTACCTGTTTTGGATTGTTAGTTAGTACTTAGCGGTTAGATCCGTAACTCCATGTTAAAGGGACTGTACCAAAAAATGAAAAACTGCTCTTCATTTACTCAGAGTCAGGCCATCTAAGATATAGGTGACCCTGTTTTTGACAAGAACAAAGACTTTTAGTTGGTTCTTCTTATGTTTTACTGTGGTTCTTAATGATTCAACTGCAAATCAGTGGTTACTGGCACTCATTCATTCATTCATTTTCCTTCGGCTTAGTCCCTTTATTTATCAGGGGTCGCCACAGTGGAATGAACTGCCAACTTATGCAGCATTTGTTTCACGCAGCAGATGCCCTTCCAGCCGCAACCCAGAACTGGGAAGCCACCCACTCTCACATTTACACACACACACTCATACACTACGGCCAATTTAGTTAATCCAATTCACCTATGCATGTCTTTGGACTTTAGGGGAAACCGGAGCACCCGGAGGAAACCCACGCCAACACAGGGAGAACATGCAAACTCCACACAGAAACGCCAATTGACCCAGCCGGGACTCGAACCAGCGGCCTTCTTGCCCTGAGGCGACAGTGCTAACCACTGAGCCACCGTGCCTCCGGTTACTGGCACTTTAAGAATAAAATAAAACACACACACAAAAAAAACAGACAAAACCAATTTAAGTACTGTGACTCCTGTCAAATCATTGAGGTCTTATGAAGTGGAACAATTGGTTTGTGCCGGGAGGTGAACATTATTTACAACATTAATACCTTTTATCCACAACCTCAGCAAAAAATCTTGAATGCATTGTCAGCAGATTATGAAGTTAAAGAATTCAAAGAATATGATAGAAAGCCCAAGGAACTATATATATTTTAGAGTGGAAAATGGTCTGATTCTCTCGTAAAATCGAACTGTAAGTCTCGACAGCGTGTGTGCAGCAATCAGCAACGAGTGAAAAGAAATGAACACTTTTATAAAGCTTTTGACAGCTCTGATAGGCAGGCAATTGACCAGTATATAAAATGTCAACTAAGCCATATTTTATAATGGAAAATCATTTATGAAGGTAATTCTAGCCTAGCTGCCCATGAATTGCCCTGTAATAATGAAACTGCAGCTTTAAATGAGATGAAATGGCTAGATGGTGTTCAGTGACATCCTGGGTTATGTTAGAGGATGGCATGTTCAGTGAATCGAAAACTGTAAGCGACTGCCACATTACTACACCCACGCCAGATCAAAGACAGGCTATTTATGAACTCTGTGCTGGTTAGGATGGAATTTTGGATTATTCGGAAATCCTGATTACTGTCACATGCTTTTATCAGCCCAAAATATTAAAACAACATTCTAAAGGAAACGTCCCTTGTTCCCTTGTGTGAGTGGTTGCTTGGAGCATTGCTATATAGTTGCTAAGGTGTTCTGAGTATATTTATTGCATGGTTACAAGGTTACTGGGGTGTTGTAGGTATATTTGAATGTGTTGCTATTGTTTAGTTTATGTTCTGTGTTACTGTTTTCATCTTTTTCTTTGGTTGTTGTTAAAAGAGATACAGCTGTGGCTGGAAGTTAATGAAAATTATTTATTAAATTACCTATTAATTGTATTTTGTTAATATCTACCCCCACTCAAACCCTAAACCCAACCATCACAGTAATGTAAAACTGTATTTATAATGATAACTATTTTTATTATTGATTAAATTACCCATTACATTGTATTTTATTAATGTCTACCCCTACCACAATCCCAAACCTACCCCCACAGTAATGCAAAAACAGTATTTATAACTATTATTTACATTATTTATTAAATATCCCAGTACTGGGTTGCAGCTGGAAGGGCATCCACTGCGTAAAACATATGCTGGAATAGATGGCGGTTCATTCCGCTGTGGTGACACTTGATAAATAAGGGACTAAGCCAAAGGAAAATGAATAAATTGATGAATTTATTAAATAACCCAATAAATTGTATTTTATTAACGTCTACCCCTATCCCAACCCTAAACCTATCCCTCAAAGTAATGTAAAAACAGTAAATATTTTTTACAGTAATTGTATTGTTGAATTAATATAAATAATTCTCATTAACGGGCTGCATGGTGGCGCAGTGGGTAGCACGTTCGCCTCACAGCAAGAAGGTTGCTGGTTCGAGCCTCGGCTGGGTCAGTCGGCGTTTCTGTGTGGAGTTTGCATGTTCTCCCCGTGTTCGCGTGGGTTTCCTTCAGGTGCTCCGGTTTCCCACACAGTCCAAAGACATGCGGTATATGTGAACTAAATTGGCCTTAGTGTATGAGTGTGTGTAAATGAGAGAGTGTATGGGTGTTTCCCAGAACTGGGTTGCGGCTGGAAGGGCATTCGCTGCATAAAATATATGCTGGAATAGTTGGCAGTTCACTCAGCTGTGGCGAACCCTGACAAATAAGGAACTAAGTTGAAGGAAAATGAATGAATGAAAGCTATCTGTGTCCAAAAATAACATCATGCTCTGCTGGTCGACAGCAGAATCAGCTTTTGTTATGCTTATTAGAACTGAAAATTGTTATTAAAGAGGGTAAATCAAACGCAAAGAAACGAAAAAAGGCAAACAATTGGAAAGAAGTTTTATTCCAACTGTCCTAAAAATGACTTCAGTATACTTCGGTTTTGCTCAGTATACAAACAAAGGAACAGATAATGACAGAACTGGGTAAACTATAGCTTTAATATGGATGTTTAAATCTCTTTGTCTGCAGCAATAACCTGTGTCTGCTGCTATCTCTATGTAATCATGAGTTTCACAGATCAATAAGCGTCAAGACATCGGGTAATAAAAGGATGTGAGCGCACACATCTATCCCCAATTATCTTACAAACGTCATCGCTGTTGTTATCCTTTTTCAGCTATAAGCTTTTGTGTTCATCCTCTCAGAGCATCCGTGTGTTGTCATACAGATTTATAGTTAATATTGACGGGACTATATCCATAATATTATATCAATGACCAATGGTATTGATTCTGTTCTCGCAGAAAAGCACTTTCGCTGGTCAATCTACTGGCTTCTACTTCATAAAAATATCCATAAAAGTCTGTTTGTGATGTTGTGGTGAAAATAATCAATGGCAGTGAATATGAAAGGTATAAAATATTTATGTAGGAGTCAAATGTTATTGATGTAAGTATGAAAGCTATTATTGTTGTGTTTTTCCATTTATATAATATAATATAATATAATATAATATGATATGGGGGACACAGTGGCTCAGTGGTTAGCACTGTCGCCTCACAGCAAGAAGGTTGCTGGTTCGGGTCCCGGCTGGGTCAGTTGGCATTTCTGTGTGGAGTTTGCATGTTCTCCCCATGTTGGCGTGGGTTTACTCCACACTCCAAAGACATGCGGTATAGGTGAATTGAATAAACTAAATTGGCCGTAGTGTATGAGTGTGAATGAGTGTGTATGGATATTTCCCAGTACTGAAATGAATGAATATATAATATAATATAAAATAATATAATATAATATAATATAATATAATATAATATAATATAATATAATATAATATAATATAATATAATATAATATAATAAAAAATAACTCATGGCAAAAAATATTTATATATTTTTTATTTAACCTAGATAAAATTATTAATATATTTTAATAATAATAATAATAATAATAATAATAATAATAATAATAATAATAAATCTTGCTTAGCCCAAACTTTTAAAAGGTGTTTTATAATAATATATTTAATTGAATTTACATTTTAATTTAATTTTATTTTATTAAATTACATTTTATTTTATTTATGTGTTAATTTGTTAAATTTTTAAATAAAATTTTAGTCATCCTTTCACATTTTGTGCAAAGCACGTTGTACCCAAACGTCGTGGGATGTTGGATTTTGTGTGGAAATGAAAATCGGGTTGAGGTCAGAACCCAACGTCAGACCGACAACAGTTTCCAATGTCCAACCTACAAATAACCATATATCAACGTCTAATGATGTTACAGCTTGATGTTGTGTGGATGTTACCACTATGACGTCTATCAGACGTTAATGTAAATGTCAGTATTTGACATCAATATGACGTTGGTTTAAGATGTTGGTTTGACGTTGGATTTTGGTCACTTTAGAACACAAGCCAAAATCAACCAAATATCAACGTCATTTTGACGTCGTTATTGGACGTCAAAATAACATTGTCCTTAGACGCTGGCTAGACATTAAATTTTGGTCACCTGACGTCACAACCTAAATCTAACATCTTATGACATTGTGTGCCTGCTAATAAATAAATATTAATAATAACCATTAAAAAAATCTGTTTCTCATACTTAGAGTATGGAATGCTATACATAAACCAAACAGAATGCAGAAAGACTTGAAATAATTTCTCCTTTAAAGCCATTAAACAAATACACAATACGACAGCTCATTAAAACAGTTCAATAGCGGTTTCCAAGTCCAATGAAATGTGGCTGGCAGCTAGTATTGCTTTTCTTACTGATTTAATGAGCTGTGCGATCATCTAGCCTATTTATATTTTCAACAAAAGGCAACAGTAGCAGCTCTATTACAGGAGCATTTGTGAAATAAAAACCTCATTTGTCTTTAATTTCTCATCAGTGTCTATTAAACAAGCATCATTAAGTTTCAATAAGAAAAATGACAACTTTTGATTTGCCTCGCGTAAAGAGAACATCGCATAACAGGGTGTTTTATTAGCTTCAGGTAGAGTCAATGCATGCTCATGAATGAAATGAAACGTCTTTAATTGACATTAAGTGATTTACAAGAGGACTTTAAATGTAATGTTGTGTCATAACTCAGTCTGTACTCATGCTGTACTGGCGCTGTGTTGGTTTTAAAGTAGGGGTGTCACGAGATCTCGTCGAGGTGAAAAGTTGTCTCGTGAGTTGATTTGTTATCATGATGGAGCGTGAGGGTGAAATTAGCATTGAAGATTGGAAGCAGGATTGAATTTGAACCGCAAATCAAGTGCTTTGCACACACCTGGTAAGGCTGGCCTCTGTGTTGCACATGTCACTCGGTTGGACGGGCGGGTGTGACGTAACCGCTTTTTTTTCTCACCGGAGTTCAAAGGCTGCTGCGTTATTCATGTCCAAGCAGAGGCTACAACTACAACTGCAGCCACACAAATTAACCATGGACATTACCACGTAATGGAATGTCACTTTAGATGTGCAGAAAGCCGCACTATTGAAGTGCAGTACAGATATGTAAACACCGCAATCAAACTATTACCATCGTGTAGGACTTTTAGCCGTTAATATGTTTAACACTATATTCTCTGCACCTACACACATCTCTAAGCGCACACACATATTAAACTGCTGGAGACTCAACACACCCACCTTCATCATTACCAAACACGTTCAAGTATTTAAGCCTGTTTAACGAGAGAGAGAGAGAGAGAGAGAGAGAGAGAGAGAGAGAGAGAGAGAGAGAGAGCGCAACATCTGCCTCACAATATAAACTAATATAAAACTATTGCATAAATCACGCCATGAACATGACATTAAAATAGCTACTGGTTTAAAAAAGATTAAAAGTATTAAAAAGACAGCAAAATGAGAACTTTTCTGTCATAAACTATAGCAAAACAACTTGTCAAAAAGAAAAGAAAAACTGAAACCCTGCAAACAGTAAAAATGCAGGAATGGAGAAAAGAGCGCTCTTTTATTATCAGCTGTCAGTCAGCGCCCGCTCTTTTTTTTCCTGGTCAATGCGCCTTTTGCCTTGAGCAGTGTAAATGCAGACAATCGGATACGAGTCACCTTTAAAAGATGATAAATGTAAGCAGGTCCTCAAAAAAATCAGATACTGTCACAAAAATCCAAATTTACCATCAAGATCTGCAGTGTAAATACTATGAAATTCTATAGGGAAAAAGCCAGTCAGTAGTTTGCTGTTTTCCATTTATATATTAAAGTATACATGCAGTGTTTGCGTGTTCATTGCATAGAATTCAATAAAAATTAATATAAAACTATTGCATACATAAAATTATATGCATGTTCATTAAAATGGAAGTAAATTCATTACGAGTTGATTAAAAAAAAACACCTAAATTGTTTTGCATTTTGTGATTTTTAAAAAGAATAAAAATCTATTTTCCATTCATATATTAGCAAAATATTTAAATTCTAAGACTATTCCATTCATATGTTTCATCATTAAGGATTTCATTAAAATAGTGTAAAAATCTCGTGTCTCGTCTCGTGGAGTCTCGTCACACCCCTATTTTAAAGGTCCCGTGAAATTAAAATATAGTTTGTTTTAGATGTTGGTTTCAGTCTGTTATATCTATCTGGATATCTATAAGCTAGTGTGCTTCAAAACAGTGACAAAATTTGCATTTAGAAAATATTAAACTGATATAAACATCCAAAGCTTGCAGTTTGATCAACGATTTTTATTCATGTCACCTCATACTTATAAATTTCTCATCAAATCTTGACCAATCAAATGCTCTCTAGTATGTGACATGCTCTAACCCCCTTCAGACGCTTCTCATTTGCATTTAATTTGATCGCTTGGGAAAAACAAAACGCTATTGGCTGTTTTAAAAAAGGGGAGGAGCTACTCTGTCCCGCTCTCCCTTTGTTTTTCAGTTGAGATTACGTCAAACATCGACTTAAAAAACGCACATCTCAAAAAAGTCCTTTAAAGTCCACATGAACTGGAAGTTTCCATTTTTTTTTCGCACTGTGATGCAGTTCCTAGAGAAATGGAATAATAAATAAGAAAACAGTGGGCGTGGCTTGTTTTTTCTACTGCGAGCTGATTGGATGTAGTAAAGTAGACATTTCATTCAGAAAGATTGGGAAAAGGGTTTTGGAGACAGAGTTATTACAACCTAACAGACACCTCCTGCTCACCATTTCTGTTTGTTGTCAAAGCTGACAGTTGGAGGGGCGTGGTTAAGTATGTTAGCCACGCCCAATACCTCAGACAGACCTAATCTGAGAATTGAACTGAAAACAAACAGGAAGTGCATGTTCAGATTTCAATTAAAGATTTTTTTTTGTTCTTAAAGACATGCACAGACGAATTATTCACCACAAAACTAGCAATGTGAGCTAACAAAATCATTTGGTTAGTTTTGATTTCACTCATTTCACTGATTTTCAGTGTCTGGATTGAGACAGAAAACAGAAAACTGTTGAGTGAAGAAAACCTTTTTCATCCACTGGCACAATGACAGACCGGTTGTTCAATTTCAGTCCATCTGTTCATGAGCAAGACTCTGAATATTAGGCAGATCCTATTATAAGATAAATAACAAATGGCAAAGATTTACATTAGTGAGATTAAACAGACATTGGATAATAAATATCCATGCTGTTTATAACTGTATACAAAACACATTTGCCAGTGACTCTGGCAACATCTCTGCATTTTACAGCCATTTTATGCATGCACTGTTATAGTATTTATTATTTTTTGTGATTTTTATTTTTAGATTTTCAATTGTAGAACTTTTTGTTACAATTTCATGTGTAATTACGTTATTTTAAAGTTATTAAGTTATTTTTTGTAGACAGGCACTGTAAAAAAAGTGTAATAAATAAATAAATATTTAAAATACTTGTCATTTATTTTATTTAAATATATCTATAAGGTATTGATCACCTTTATTAACAAATTGTCTTGATGAACAAACAGGATTTGTTTTTGTAAATCCTTTTTTTGGGTATTTTTAGTGTTTAGTAATTTAACATTTATTAATATGAAATATAAAGCTGTATTAATTTGAACTAACTTTAACTATTTAACCATTAACCCTAAGTAATCCCGATTAAAAATATGTCTTGATTAACATTTTATTTTTTTTGTAAATCACAATTGCACAAATACAGAACATAAATAGGGCGACGCGGTGGCGCAGTGGGTAGCGTTGTCGCCTCACAGCAAGAAGGTCGCTGGTTCGAGCCTCGGCTGGGTCAGTTGGCATTTCTGTGTGGAGTTTGCATGTTCTCCCCGTGTTGGCGTGGGCTTCCTCCGGGTGCTCCGGTTTCCCCCACAAGTCCAAACACATGCGCTATAGGTGAATTGGGTAAGCTAAAATGTCCGTAGTGTATGTGTGTGAATGGGAGTGTATGGGTGTTTCCCAGTGATGGGTTGCAGCTGGAAGGGCATCCACTGCGTAAAACATATGCTGGATAAGTTGGCGGTTCATTCCGCTGTGGAGACCCCAGATTAATAAAGGGACTAAGCCGAAAAGAAAATGAATGAATGAATGAACACTATTAAGTTTTCACCCCCCCCCCCGTTTCAACTCATTTTAAATAAGTAGTTTGAACAAGCAGCAAAAGTTATTTTTTGAGTGTATTTTTCAACATAGACTCCTTCTGAAAACGTAGCCTTATTTACATTTCTGGAGATCGCGAATTATGTATCCAGAGGTATTGCATTTCATCTTTAAAACAAACGCTACATGGTGGTATGACGCTGTTCCTTTTCACGCTACCAGCTGACCGCTTACCTCCATATGGATGGCTTTTCCGCTATTACCAGTTTGTCCAATGGCTCGCTGCATACGTCGGCGAACTTGAGATGCAGAAAAGAGTTGATTACGACAACGGGGTTCAAGTCCAGTGAAGATCGGTTCCAGAAGGCAACTAAGACAAAAACAAAAGCCAAAAAATAAAATAAGCAAGTAAATAACAGGTTGAGAATGTGTTAAAACCTGAAAACATGGTAAAAAAAAAATCAGGCAAGGGCTTTTCTTTTTCTGGATTGTTTTTCAAAACACTGTCGGTTGGGTTTAGGGAAGGGGGTGGGCGCTGGTCAATCGGTGCTTTTGAAAACACTATCAGTTGGGTTTAGGGAAGGGGGTGGGTGGGGTTATCGGTCCGTCAGTCAGTCGACAGCAGTCTCTGGTGGATTTACGCGAGAAGGTGCAAATGGCACTCGCGAGAGAAATTTGAGATCTGAAAAAGCTTACACAGCGGCCTCTGGTGGATTCGCGAAAACAAAAACTGAAAAAAACCCAAACATACCTCCTGGGACGTATTTGGCGCTCTCCTGAAATGTATATAGGGGTACGTATCCACAACAAGCCTGGGTTGGTATATTTTGCATTCTGCATAACAAATTACAATACCGTTAAATACAGCACAAATGTCTTGTATTTTTTTATGTATATTTTAATAACAAAAAATAAGACACTTAAAACATAGCTTAATGATTTCATAGATTTTTAGGGCTGCCTTTCTTAGTTACATAAAAACACGATTTGAAGATGCAAATATTGCAAGCCCGATTTCATTGTGAATCGATTATAAAGCTAATATTGTGCCTGTCTTCCCCTGTGCTTCTGAAATCACCATCAGGCTCTGAGCCGAGCAGAAACAGGCAATGATCCACAGAACAAACACTGATGTAACTGTATTAGCACTCGCTTTCAGATGAGTCTCGGATGCTCAGGGTAAACTAATGAGCCGCTCTCGCCTCACATTCGCTCTGTGTGATTTTATCATGAGGATCTCCAGAGGAGCAGTAATAGTATGGTCTACGATCATAACACAGAAACGGAGAGCGAGCAGCAGTTTCAGGAGCACTGGACACACATTTACATCTCTCTTTATAACTCCAGCTCAAAGCAGAGCAAGTATCAGCCACACAAATCATCAATATTAAAGGCCTTGAAGCGGCTCGGTTCATAAATAGACAACAGATGAGGAGATGTGATACAAATATTCAATAAGATAATGATCCTGTTTCTGCAAGCATGTGGATAAACATTGCATTAGGATTATATAGCCTGATCTCATGAGGAAAGTAACTATGTTACGTTTTGTCAGTATAGTGGCTAATTTGTACAAATTCAGTTGTACAAAAATGAATGTTTTTTAAAAGAAGGCGTGGCACCAAACCCCACCCCTGAGCCCAGCCGTCATTGGCAAGTTAAGGCAAGGCAAGTTTATTCATATAGCACATTTCATACACAGTGGCAATTCAAAGGGCTTTACATAAACAGGAATAAAAGAGACAAGTATAAGAAAATAAAAACAAATAATAAAAGTGATTAAAAACAGATTAAAATGTGTTAGAAGAATGAAAAAGAAATGAAAGACATAATAGTGCGATATGTCGGACGTAGCACAGTGCTCATTTAGTTAAGGCAGAGCTAAACAGATGTGTTCTCAGTCTTGATTTGAGTGTGCCTAATGTTGGAGCAGATCTGATCATTTCTGGAAGCTGATTCCAGCAGCGGGGGGCGCTGTTAGTAGCTGAAGGCCGATTCACCCTGCTTTGAATGAACTCTTGGAATTTCTAGTTTATATTATCTTAATGATCTGAGTGATCTATTAGGTTTGTGTTCAGTGAGCATATCTGTAATGTATTGAGTTCCTAGGCCATTTAGTGATTTATAGACAAGTAGTAATACTTTAAAACCTATTCTGAATGTAACTGGGAGGCAATGTAAAGACCTGAGGACAGGTGTGATGTGATCTGATTTACTGGTTCTGGCCAGAATCCTGGCCGCAGCGTTCTGGATGAGCTGCAACTGTCTGACTGTCTTTTTGGGAAGGCCAGTGAGGAGTGCATTACAGTAATCCACCCTGCTGCTGATAAAAGCATGAACAAGTATCTCTATGTCTTCACTGGATACAAAGCATCTAATTCTTGCAATGTTTTTGAGATGATAGTATGCTGATTTAGTTACTGCTTTGAAATGACTACTGAATCTCATATCTGACTCTAAAATCACACCAAGATTCTTGACCTTATTTTTTGTTGTTTGACCCCTAGAGCCAAGGTACGCATTCACTTTGAGAACCTCATCTCTGTTCCCAAATGCAATGACTTCAGTTTTCTCTTTGTTTAAGTGAAGAAAGTTTTGGCACATCCAACTGTTAATTTAATCATTGCATTGGCAGAGGGTGTCAATGGGGGGATTAGGGGGGGGGGGGGGGGGGTGAGCAAATCGTACTAAAATGTACAAATGAGGTTATACAACTTCATTCGAATTAGCCATTAAATCAAAAAGTTACGAATTGGTGTGAGATAGCGTTGGATTATCATATAATGTTACACAGCTCTCAGGAATACTTGATTCTGATTAGTCAATCACAACATTCCAAGGTATGTTATCAATGACTATAGAATACCAAAGATCTTTAAGGCAAGTCATTTCACTTGGTGGCCATCTTTGAAATGCTTTTCAGGCATGCAAGTGTAGTTCCTATATAACTGAATGGGGAAACATCCAATTCTCCAAAAACGGTTCACCAGGCTTATGAATCACTAATTAAATCTAGCAAATGTCTAAAAAAAAAAAGTTCTAATTAAAAGTTCTAATTCTAAAAAGTATTTTTTCAATAACTTACAACTTACATAACAGACATCAATAACTTACATGTTACACAATATCATCCTCTGAATAATGCTGAAGTAATTGCCAATTATTGACAGCGACCTATTTGTTTACAAGTTTGTGGGTGTTCAAGTGGTCATGCGATTTGCATTTGAACTGCAGAGGTGGGAATTCATGAGGTCAGACGAAACAAACTGTACCTCGTGATGTTTTCACACAAATTACAAAAATAGAGAATGTTTGTTTTTTAAGTGTAGTTGGTTCAGTTGAAAGTAGAGATTTCAAGCTTTACTTAGATTTATTTCTCATGTCTGTGAGGCAAGTATTTACTGAGATTCCAGAGCGTTTGCTGACAGTAGAGGTTTCATAAAAATGAAGCTGCAGAAACTGTTGTAAAAACACACGTCTGGACCAAGCTCCTAAAAGGCAGGGCTTCCTTCACTAGAGCGGCCATATTGACTATTTCATTTTCCCCCATTCAAAACTATATGAGTGGCATGCCTTGCGTATTCTATAGTCTTGGAGACACAATAAAAGATACACAAAACATGTCACTCATATAGTTTTGAATGGTGGAAAATGGAATGGAAGCTCCGCCTTCTGGTAAACGAGCCAATCATTGATTGATGATTGACTGATGATTCTTTGGGGGAGAGGTTCAGTCCATACGTGTGTTTTTACTATAGTCTCTGCAGCTTCCTTTTTAAGAACCCACTGGGGTCGACAAACACTCCTCACAGACATGAGGAATATATCTACATAAAGCTTGACATCTCTGCTTTTAAACCAATTACACTTGAAAACAAATGTTCCCTGGTTTTGTAATCTATATTAAACAATCACAAGTTACAGTCGGTCCCATCTGACCTCATGAATTCCCACCTCCACCATTCAAACACATGACAGTGACCATTTGAAAACTCACAAACTTGTAAACAAAGAGGTCAAAGTCATTTTGGGAGGAGATTTGCCATCAGGAATAAGATCGAACAAGGTTTTATTCAGAGAATAATATCGTGTAACACTTAAGTTATTGATTGTGTCTGACAGAAAGATGGAGGAAGACCTATTACAAGAGCTGGAGATAAACAAAGACTAGAACACAAAAATAGGATTGAGAACATGGTAAAAACAGAAGCAAGGAATAGTAATAAACAAAACAAGACACAAAAGATACAAGCATATAGCACAAAGATACAAGGCAAGGCTTCAAAATAAGCCAGTTAAGCGTACATGCAACAAACCAGCAAAGAAATGAAGAAACACAGAACAATATGTGAAGTTTATTCATAAAGTAATTTCGAGAGGAGCACGTGCTTATGATTGATAGCAGCTGGTCCGCATTAGCTAACGCATGTTCCACCAATCAGATGATTCCTAAATCACTATAAATAACCAGAGTATCTTACCTTAGCCATCTTCGTCTTGAAGAATCCCACCCCTACTCCTCCCCTTTCCTTGACAGGGCAGCACGGAGGCCCAGTGGTTAGCACCGTTGCCTCACAGCAAGAATGTTGCTGGTTCGAGCCTCTGCTGGGTCAGTTGGCATTTCTGTGTGGAGTTTGCATGTTCTCCCCGTGTTGGCGTGGGTTTCCTCCGGGTGCTCCGGTTTTCCCCACAGTCCAAAGACATGCGCTATAGGTGAATTGGGCAGGCTGAATTGTCCGTAGTGTATGTGTGTGAATGAGTGTGTATGGATGTTTCCCAGTGATGGGTTGCGGCTGGAAGGGCATCCGCTGCATAGAATATGTGCTGGATAAGTGGATAAGCTGTGGTGACCCCAGATTGATGAAGGGACTAAGCTGAAAAGAAAATGAATGAATGATTTAAATTATAGTGTTATTTAATAATATTATTTTATTTTATATTTAGCTAACAATTTTAGGTTCTAAAACGGTGCCTTAACTTTTCCATGACATTTGAATGGTCTTAGAAAATTCAAAATGTCCTGTTTTTTATACAACGTTATTATGTTATTTTGGGGTATAATAACATTATGAAAAAATTATCATAATGTTTCACTCTTAAAGGGCACCTATGATGAAAATCATCTTTTTAAAGCTGTTTGGACAGAACTGTGTGTAGGTATAGTGTGTCCACAGTCATATTGGGGTGATATAAAGACAATGAGTCTCTTTTTTTTAATTTCCTGATGTTAAAATAGCATCCAAATCCCTCCCATTGTGAGGCCCACCGCAACTTGACGTAGGAGTGCGGTTTCCCCGCCCACCGAATTGATTGACAGCTGCGTATTAACATGTCTCTGTAGTAACGCGTATAATCATATCAACAAGACAGGACGTGCGCAAAGCAACTGGGAATAAAAGATCTGTTCAGCTCACTGTGATCATCAATCATCATCAAATGTGATCAAGAGTGAGTTTTACAAGTTGAACACGTGTTTAAAACAGTGCATGTTTGTAATGAATTACAGCGATTTACTTCAGCTTTACTTCATCACCACAGCCGCGTGTCAGTACAATTATAAAAGAAGACGCTTCAATCCCGGGTTGTGGATGTTAAACAGGTTTATTTTGTACATTAACATAACAGATATCCATACAGAAGTGGATATTAATGTGTATCCTGTCATATTTGCAGTGCAAAAACTAAACGCTAAACGCGCGCACTGTCTGTCTGTCTGTGTGTGTGTGTGTGTGCGTGAACTTTGTAACGACATTGTGTGTGACTCATCGTTGCAACTCCACAACAAATACATCAAATAATCATTGGGAAAGTTCTTACTGTAGTATTTCTCACAAACGTTACGTGAGATCTTTACGTGAGCTGCATGCAATGCTTTTTAATGGGCTTCACCTAACTCCACCCCTAACCCTACCCCTCACCGTGATGTCACTAGCTCCATTGAGTGCATTGTGTCTGACATTGCATTGCTGAGAGAAGCAATCTCAGCTTGCATCATAAAGACTGCATCCAGATACTATTGGCAACGAGTGCGATATAGTTCAAATATCAGTTTCTGTCTGTTGCTTATATATATTACATGATTTTTAATATGTAAATTTGAGATGCATTCTGGGTGGCTGCATTAAAGTGATGTTACCTGACAGTGTAAATTTTATGGGTGCATTTCTTGTGTTAATCTTCGTAAGCCTGATCGTTTTCATTTAAGTGTATAATTTCTGCTTCTGTTCATGACCTTCAACAGCAAGTCTGATAACGCTGGATTTACATTTAAAGTCGTCGGCTTGGCTAAGCACTAGGGGACTTTGCAGTGATCAGTTCATCTTGAATGAAATGTGAGTGTTTGAGAGGAGATGTGAGTTTTCCCTCTGCTACCATCCTCTTTAATGCAGTATCGGGCCCCGCATCTGTCTCCATTATGAACTCAGACAGCTCTGTATGGATAATGCCAACCCTGAGCCGCGCAGCATGGCCAAATCTCTCACTTCTTTATCTTTCAGGCATATTTATTTCATGTGCACTCCACTTACTTGCTTGTTCGAGCATCTGGAGATGAAAGGAAATGTATTTTTAAAGGAATATTTTTAGCTGTGCTATTTTTGGATGGAAACACTACACTGTTAAAGATATATCTTTTGTGATTTAGTTATTTCAATTTCGTGGAGAGAAATACATTTATACACAGTTGAAGTCAGAATTATTAGCCCTCCAGAATTATTAGCCCCCCCCCCCCAATTTCTGTTTAATGGAAAGAAGATTGTTTTCAACACATTTCTAAAATAATAGTTTTAATAACTCATTTCTAATAACTGATTTCTTTTATCTTTGCCGTGATGACAGTACATAATATTTGACTAGATATTTTTCAGGATACTAGCATTCAGCTTAAAGTGACATTTAAAGGCTTAATTAGGTTAATTAGGGTAATTAGTAGAGCCAGACAGAATCTGCGGACATTTTTTGTTATTTCTGCTGAGAAGTTTGTAAAAAAATCTGCGGATTTATGCGGAATTATTTTAGGAGTATCATAACTAAAAACTTAATATATTGTTGAACGTACTTTGGGTATATGTGTGTGCGAACGGCATTGGAGGATCCGCATTTCGTGCTGATGACGTTGGCCTATGACGCTGGGTTTGCGTCACCAATCGTTGGTCGGCGTAGCGTTTAAAAGCCGAGCCCAAACTGCAATGGCAATATCTCTCTCTCTTTCTTTTTCCTCTCTCGCTCTTTCTGTGGGTCTCTGTGAGGACAGTCTCTCTTTCGAGGACTAGTCTGAGAGAATGTGTTTTCATTTTGCTTGTGATTTAATGCTCTTGTCTAAAGTCTTTTGAGATTACAAATTGCAATGTGTTTGCTTGTGAACTCGTCCAGTTAACTGATAGCTGTTTGAGTAAAACCTCGGAGAGGGTGTAGAAGTGCGCGATATGCATATACAACACTTAGAATCCTTTTGTATGATTTCATTAGGTTCAGGAGAGTGTGCTGTTTTGAGGATGTTTTGTTTTTTAGTTAGAGTAGTTTAGTTAAGACGTTTGGTACGTTGAAGATGTTTCTTTCCATGCTTTTCTTTGGATATTTAGTTTAGTTTGTTTAATACAGTTAGTATGTTTTGTTATATTTATTTCTTATATTTAAACTAGCTCCTCTCCAACAGGTAATTTATCATTTATTTATTGTAAATATTTTTCTTTCACTGTATAATATATCTTCACTGGAAGTATGGGCAATAAATAATTAATTGCAGTGATTTTTGGTTTTCAGTGGTTTCTTTCTCCGTCCATTTGTCACTCACACACTAAACTATTATATAATATGAAATCAAAAAATACATTTTTAACTTTTATTTAATGTTTACAATGCAAATCCAATTAGATCCACTTATCTGGTAAAAGCAAGTCTCTCATTTGATATATCTACTAAAAGACAGAACATATTACTTTACAAACTGCATTGTAAATAAATCATATGAACATATTATTATTATTATTATTATTATATCAATAATATTAGTGAAATGAATTTAAAAACTGAATAAATATAAATTTACACACATTTACACAAGTAAATACATAGGCTCAATGATGGGCTAAAAATCTGCGGAAATCTGCGGATTTCTGCGTGCGCAGATTCCGTGTGGACCTAGTAATTAGGCAAGTCATTGTATTACAGTGGTTTGTTCTGTAGACAATCGAAACAAATATTGCTTAAGGGGGCTAATAATATTGACCTTAAAATGGTTTTAAACAAATTTAAAGCTGCTTTTATTTCAGCTGAAATAAAACAAATAAGACTTTCTCCAGAAGAAAAAATATTATAGGAAATACTGTGAATAATTCCTTGCTCTCTTAAACATCATTTGGGAAATATTAAAAAAAAAAAAAAAAGAAATTACAGGGGCTAATAATTCAGACTTCGACTGTCGATTGTAAGTTCAACTATAAATTTTACATTTTTAAGTCTTCTTAGCTTCAGAGGTCGCAGATCAGGTCAATGGACAATGTAGGTAAGGTAAGGACAGTGAGTCCTCGTTGTACAACATCACAAATGGAACTTTATAAACTACAGCAGAACTAATATTTTTCATATATTATTGTCTGAAGTTTTTAATGCACTTTTATAGCTAAATAATTTGATAGTTTTATATAACAGCAACATTTTAACAAATAAACAATTATCAATGTTTGCTAGATTGTTCTGTCTAGCTATGTTCATTAATTCATTTTCCTTCGGCTTAGTCTCTTATTTATCAGGGGTCACCACAGCGGAATGAACCACCAACTATTCCAGCATATATTTTGCGCAAGCGGATGCCCTTCCAGCCGCAACCCAGTACTGGGAAACACCCATACACTCTCAAACACCACACACACTCATACACTACGGCCAATTTAGTTCATCCAATTCACCTACAGCGCATGTCTTTGGACTGTGGGGGAAACTGGAGCACCAGGAGGAAACCCACGCCAACACGGGGAGAGCATGCAAACGCCACACAGAAATGCCAACAGGCCCAGCCGGGACTCGAACCAGCGACCTTCTTGCTGTGAGGCGACAGCGCTAACCACTGAGCCACCATATAACAGTTTATTTTTAGAAAAACATCTCGCTTTTGTCTTTGTTTGATGATCAGGTTCACGTTTATGCGATGCTCTCTGATTTACATGGTGCATCGTGGGACATTTCAGAGAGCGAATGTTTCAGTGCACTGAAAAATTTTGTCTTAATAATGGCTTACTGATCAGTGCACTTACTACTAAACAGGAGGGCTGAATGTTTCTCTTGGAAGTTGAATTAACAAGCATACATGTTGTTTTTATGATTAAAACAATTGACAACAAAACTAAACCTAATTTATAACCTTTGAACACATTAGCAACCACTCAAAGTACCATAGCAACCACACAGAAGACCCTACAGTAGCAACTGCATGAAGCAGTCTAGCAATCAAGTACCACAGCAACTGCATAAAACATAGCAACCACCCCCTGAGCACCCTAGCAACTGCACAGCAAAATACAGTACGTGCAGCCATCCTGTGTGCCATAGCAACTGCACAGAACCACCTTAGCAACCACCAAGAAGATCAGAGCAACTGTACGGGAAAATGCAGTACATGTTCCTCCATTCCTTATGGAACTGCACTCCTGTACAGAAATTTTGGTTGAGAGTTACAGAAATATGGCTCAAAATATGGTTCTTGACACAAAAACACCCAGAGCTCATTGGTTATTGGATCATTTTCTGAAATGGATGTTGTACCAAAAAAAAAGCTATTCATAACACTCCTGTGTTTAAACTGTTCTATTTGATGTAGACAGAACACGTTTCTATTGTTTTTCAATGTAAACATGCACTAGAGTAGTGGTCCTCAACCACCGGACCGCGGATCGGTACTGGTCCATGGATCAATTGGTACCGGGCCGCACAAGAAATCATTCATTATTTTCGTTTTATTTATTATCTGAGTCTGAACGATCTTTTATTTTGAAAAATCTTTTATTTTGAAAAATGGCCATATTTTCTCGCTTACATCTCAGTCACTTGAGCGCCCAAATTTAACCCACAAGCAGCAAAATGAGTAAGAAATGCTGCTTGTGCGCGCAAGCAGTGTGACGCGCCTTCCAGACGCACCCAGTTGAATGAATGCCGGGAGGGAACCGCCAGTGACGTGACAAGAACTGACCGATCAGCTTCAGCTTGTATGGAATATACACATTTCGGTCGACTAATCAACTCAGACAAACACAGAGCACCCAAACACTGCAGTGCTTTGTCATTTTCTCCATAAATAAAACTTGTATCAGAGTGACAGCAATGTTTTGTCAGCTTGTCATCCTCTGAGAAAACGGTTGATAGCAACCTACAAACCATCGCAACGCCCACCCCCCAGTCTGTGGTAAAATTGTCAAGCGTTGACCGGTCCGAGGTGATAAAAAGGTTGGGGACCACTGCACTAGAGTAGACGGACGTGTATAACTGTTACGTTCAAACACAAGAATTCATAAGTAGTTAAGCAGTTTAGTAGCTGCGTTTCCATCCACCTATTTTTATGCGCATTTTGGAATATTGCATAAAAAACCCTGGATGGAAATGCCAAGATGAAAAAATGATGTGCACAACTGAATAGGATCAACTTTTTATCTGATAACAAAAAATGTGCATAAACTACGATGGAAATGCATTTACCGAATAAATTCCAGCATGCACATCAAAAAAATCATGTGGTTTTACTTCAACAGATCATGTGATAACAAAAATGGCGGAAAGTGACAGGTATGTTTGAGTGGACGATGAGGTCTGAATTTTTTTTAAATGTTATATACGAGAAAGAAATGACGACCATCCCTGATGGAAAACATCAGCGGAATGCGTAAATCTTCCAAGGAGTGCGAGCGGAGATGATTCTAAAAGGATACGACAAACTGCAGACTATTTTGCATAATAAATGAAAGAGCCTTAAAGGTGCAGTATGTAAGTTTGACACCCAGTGGTTGAACTAGTTATTACATTCCTGGATCAAAACAAACGCAAACGCAGGTTGCCAGATTGATCAACTGTATGAGTCTGAAAATCGAGCCTAAAGGCTGATTTAAATCGTGTTCTAAATAAAAGCAACGGCACGCGATAGAAGGAATATTTTTATATTAAATGTTTTTGTTCTAACCAACACCTCAAATTCATATATTAGAAACGGCTTCTATTTCTCACAGGTGAACAACAGGACAAACTGACCATGATCACCTCAGGTACACCTCATGTGCTTTATTCAATGTTTAAATGCTAATAATGTGAGTTTGAATGCCATTTTACATGACATTTATTGCCATACTACTGAAAGCAGCAGCAGATAGTTCACCTCAGATCTTGAAAATAAAATAAATAGACTGAAATAGAACTTTAGAACTATAATGGAAAATTATAGAAAATAATAGAAACCAACACATAGTGATTCAGCATGTACATTTAATAATGTTAAAGAGGTTTAACCGGTTCGTCAGTGAGTCCATACTCTGTGCTTCTGAATGGCTGTATTTAAATTTCTGTGGTGTTTCGTCTGGTGCAAACAGCCAAACTGCTTATCACTGCAAATCTCGTCACGTAGCGTGTTTTGACACAGGGTTACAATGTAACCTGCTCACCTAATGTTTACATTCGTAATATTTATATTATTTGCTTATTAATAACCTCATGTGGAAATCTGAATCTGCGTCTCATTTCAGAGTCTGCTACTGTCCACCGGAGGTCGCATTTCGGTCACGGGCGCATGCTTTGAGAGCCTTTCTGAATGAATGAATGAATGAATGAATGAATGAATGAATGAATGAAATACGCGGGTTTCCAACAAGGCAACCCAGGGTGCTGAAATATATTTGCCTAAAGTGGCAGTGGGTGGGTTAAAAGAACCAAAACAAAGACAGCCGTTCTGGCCCGGAAAACACATTTTCAAAGCAGAATATCTGACTTCAGCATTGTTTTTCAGATAAACAAGAATGTTCACTTAGCATGGTTCTTAAATATCTGCAAACATATTATGGTATTTTTATGCATTAGAAGAGTCAAAAACGTACATACAGCACCTTTAACTAGATAAGTAATATTTTAATATAGCAGATTCAAGGAAAGTTACATCAGTAATCAGCATTTTGCCGCAACTAATTTATGAATGAGTCTGCATCAACTACATTAAAGAGAATCGCTTTATTTACAGTGAATAAAATACCCTACTTACTGGAGCTCAACATTAACTGAGCTGCAGCCGCACACCTGACTCGTGTGTGTAGAGTAGGCGAGATGAGCTGGGAAAGCTGGCACTGGGCCAAACCACTATGAGGAAGGGAGGGGGAACTCAACTGTTTCTAAATGCATTTGTTGCGTTTGTTTTCTTTTTCTACTTAAACAATTATTTTAGGTATACATACATATATTTTTCACAATAGAGAATGCGATTTGTTTTTAAACATTTTTTGGGAGGTGGGGGGGACAACAACCCTCGAATGGGGGGGACACATTCCCGCTGTCTCCCCCTAGGATTTACGCCCGTGTTTGACATTGCACCTGCATGTTGTTTGAAGCTATTGCAAAACTCACGCATGACATAAGGCAAGAGCTAAATATGTTTTATAGCTGAAATATTTGGTTTAATGCGTTGCTTTAAACGTATATTATTCATAACGTGATGTTTGTATGTTATTCTCTTCTCCTGTTGTTCATGTAATAAATTCTTGAGTGCGGACCTTCTTTGGTTCCCATTTGAAGAAATTTGATCACAGCACCAAACTTATCTGGAGGAGCGCTGTGATTTATATTTGATTAATTTAATCTCAGACATCAGCGAACGAGTCTCAGTGGGAGCGACAAGGGTTTGATATTCATTTTGATTTAGCAGCACGATCCTAGTAAATCAGCTTAATAATCTGCTTCTCAATAGAGGTGGACTCATACGACTGGTGTGTTTTCATCAAACGCTACTGTCTCTGGCTGACAAAATGACAAAATGTGCGAGGTCTAAATTGAACATGATCAAAAGCACACACAGCTCATCTTCACGACGAGGCTGCAGAGAAACAGATGGCATGAAGGTGAAGAAAAGACAAAGGCTTCTCATTTGCGATCCATCAAATTCTTCAAAACGTGCTGTAATGAAATAAAGATCTATGACTTTTGCACTGTATCATTAATATTTAACAGCCTTGCTCTTCCTCATTGATTTTCTTGGTTGTGTATGCTGCACATGTAAACACTGGTTATTATTATTATTATTATATGTGACTCTGGACCATACAGCTGAAGTCAACATTATTATTAATTATTTTTTAAATATTTTCCAAATGATGTTTAACAATGCAAGGAATTTTTCACAGTATTTCCTATAATATTTTTTCTTCTGGAGAAAGTCTTATTGGTTTTATTTTGGCTAGAATAAAAGCAGTTATTAAATTTTTTAAACCATTTTAAGGTCAATATTATTAGCCCCCTTAAGCAATATTTGTTTTGGACTGTCTACAGAACAAACCACTGTAATACAATGACTTGCCTAATTACCCTAACTTGCCTAATTAACCTAGTTAAGCCTTTAAATGTCACTTTAAGCTGAATACTAGAATCTTAAATAATATCTAGTAAAATATGATGTACTGTCATCAAGGCTAAGATAAAATAATTCAGTTATTAGAAATTTGTTATTAAAACTAATAGCTAATAATTCAGACTTGTATGTGTATATTTCTTGAAACTGGGATTTATACATTACCTGAAAGAATGAATAAAGACAGTATGTTTTCCATTGATGTATGGTTTGTTAAGATATTAGACAATATTTAGACTAGTTAACTTTACAGATTTTCAAGTCCTTGTATCTTGACCAAATTGAGTCCAAGATATAACTACTTGAAAATCTGTAAAGTAAACCAGTAAATCAGTAAAGTGAGGGTTTAAAAAAAATCTAACTATTGAGAAAATTGCCTTTAAAATTGTACAAATTAAGCGTTTAGCAATGTATATTACTAATAAGAAAATTAGTTTTGATGTATGTACAGTAGAAAATGTATTCAATATATTCACGCAACATGGCCTTTACATAATATTCAAATGATTTTTTTTTGCATAAAAGAAAAATCTATAATTCTGACTTACACAATGTATTTTTTGGCTGTTGTCAAAAATATACATATTGTCACTTAAGAATATATTAATTGGTCTGTTGAATTTCTTGATTCTGAATGGCTGGAGGGTGCGCATTAAAATCGTTTAACGCACAGGTAGTTCCAGTCAGTTTTGATCACAGTTCGAAATAAATGCGCTTCTCCCAAACATTAGTAGTTACCATAGCAACTCACATGTGCTGCACAGGAAACTGATGAAGACGGTGGACGGGAAATCCGCAAAATTAGAAAAACACTCATCTATTATGCCATAAAAAAAATTATGCACATTCTTGAGCTTGTTGAGGTATGTGGGACAGCACATATTTTAACCCATTGGTCTTAATTCAAAATAATGCCTACTTCCTTTTCCCATTTTAATCTTATATAGTCTGTTGAGAGTCCTGTAGAATTACGTATTGCTCTATATAATTTAGAAATTGTTTTAGTCATTCTTTTCTTGTATGTATGAATAAAAATCTGAACAAGCTGCTTGTTCCAATCCTCCTCCTGTATTTCTTTCAAACAATAGTCCCGCAACTGTAAATATCTAAATAGATCTTGGTTTATAAGACCAAACTTATCTTTTTAAGTTTGGAGGCACTCCATTCTGCCATCTTTTATAATTGTACAAATGGAGAGATTCCTAAACATAAAGTTTTTATAACTAATTTCTTTTGTCTTTACCATGATGACAGTAGATAATATTTTAATATCTTATAACGAGGGCTTATAATTTTGCCTTCAAATGCAGACTAGAAACTGAAATAACATAGTTGACACTTGAAGGCAGGGTTCAGGTCAGTTTGTGCGGTAAAAGACCTTTTGTCAGATATTGATTTTAGCTCCTGGATAAAACGTAAGATAAATGAGTGAGGAATACAAAAATGCTCTTCACACTCCGCTGAGCTGCGCATAGAGAGACAAAAATCTCCTCTCAAATTAATCAGGCTTATTTTTACCCAGCAGTTTTGACAGTATGTAGGCTGTTGCTGTAATAAAATGTTGTGACATATTGCTGCTTTTCCATTAATCCAACAGCGTGTGACAATGGCTGTGTTTTTGACAGCGGTTTGATTCAATCCGGCAATTACAGAGGCCTGTCAAGATGAAATGATCAGAGAGAAAATGACTCAAATAGAAATCCATCACGAGCTGCTCAGAATCTGATGCTTTAGCAGAAACGATGAGCTTCAGCAAGCTGGTCAGGAGAGAAATGTGATTTATGAAATGCAATAAATATTTTATGCATTTATTATTAGGCCAAACCGCTGAGGGAATTGCCTTACTATCACTCATATCGAAATTTGTTAAGATTGTCTGTGAATGCTCTATATTGTCCAATTGTTATCTCAGAGAGAAGTCATTCATATAGTGCAGGATACAAATCATTCATTAATTTAACTTCAGTTTAGGTCCTTATTTATCAGAGGTTGCCACAGCGGAATGAACCGCCAACTAGTGATGCGCGGATGGCGGTTATATAAAAAAAATACATTATGATTAATTGCGGGTGGGTCGCGGGTGGATGAGTTTAATTATCAATGATTTTTGCATTTCTATTTTTTAACACATTTGTTAAAGCAGAAATGGAGGCGAAACCGATCCGAGAGAAACTTAAAAAGGGAGAATTAAAAATAAAACAAAAGGAAGGAAAGAAAAGTGGCGCGTGGGAGCGTTTTAGCAAAGGTTAACAAGGTTGAACCGTGTGTTATAGGCTATGCAACAGCTGTAAAGCGCTTTATATGAAAGCCACAACACCGGTACCTCAAATATGAAACATCATGTGTGTGCTAAATCGAAAGGCCGGTTAAGTCAAAGTCAGACAAGCACTTTAAGTTCTTACATTCGTCAGGACAGCAAAACATACCACTGGAAGTTACGTGGATGCATGTGTGGACCTGTGCTCCTTGATATACAGTACACCCCTTCCATGTTGTCTCTGGCAAGGGATGGGCAGATTAGCTCACTGAATCTGATCGGGTGCGGGTCGGGTGCGGATATATATATCACTTAAAATTATATGTGCGGGCGAGTGGCAGGTGGATGATGCCGCGGATTAAGCCGCGGATTCGGGTGACATTTCAGCTGATCCGCGCATCTCTACCGCCAACTATTCCGGCATATGCTTTACGCAGTGGATGCCCTTCCAGACTCAACCCAGTACTGGGAAAGGACAAATCAGTATGGGGGAAACAAAAATGACACAATGCTCCTTTGAGTGGATGATATGAACCACAAATACAAAAATGCACAGACTCTAAACCAAATCAAAGAATGTTTCTACGGGTGGTTTGTCAACCCCACTCACCTGTATGAGGCACACTCAGAAACACACAATACATATTTTTTCTAGAGATATGGAGTGATTGTAAGAAAGTGTCTGGTGCAAACTGGTGCAAGTACTGTATCTGTGTGTCAAATAGATGAAGGAGTGTGTTTTCTACAGGTGGTTTGGCAAGCCCACTCACCTGTGTGAGGCACACTCAGAAACAGTATTTTTCTATAGATATGGAGCGATTGTAAGAAAGTGTCTGGTGCAAATGTGCAAACTGGTCCAAGTATCTGTGAAAATGTCAGAAAGATGAAGGAGTGTGTTTTCTACAGGTGGTTTGTCAAGCCCACTCACCTGTGTGA
>CAIGQV010016192.1:605652-627762 GCA_903798115.1 Danio jaintianensis
TTTCTACAGGTGGTTTGTCAAGCCCACTCACCTGTGTGAGGCACTCTATGACTTTTCAGAAAATTCTCTGACTTCTTCCTTACTTTTAATGACTAAAAAGCTGAATTTCCATGATTCTGCAATAGCTGAATTTAACGCAGAGTTAAGCAAACGGTACAAAATTTAGGGAAGCTTGTGATTTTTTTTTGTTTTTTAATTGGCGCAGATATCCCTTGGGCACCAAAGACACTGTTCAAATTCTTTTCCACGCCATCTGTACTGTTTTATATTAAATAAGATTATATTATTATATTTAGATTATGATATTATATACTATTTTCCTCATTTAGATTCATGCATCAAATATGATGGAGTAGGGCTTAAGTAGGGCTTTATGTGGTTAAACACTTTCACTCTGTTTCTCTCAGCGTTTCCTTTATATAAATTATAGAGTAAAATGAGTTTAAAAAGTCTAAAATGTGTAAATTTGTGTCTATTTTAAAGCAAAGCAACACAAGAAATACTGCAATTTTTTATATAACTTTTGAGAACATTTGCCGCTAAATCAGTCATTTTTTAATAAATGGGAGGCAATTTTTTTTATAAATGACCAACAAAAATCCCTGATATTCCATGACTTGACAAAAATATATACAATTCTCTGACTTTCAATGTCTGTCAGCCTGATCTCACGAGGAAACGTAACTGTTTTACATTTTGTCCGTTTAGTGGCTAATTCATACTAAGGTCAGCCGTACGACAATGTAAGATTTTTAAAAGGAGGCACCAAACCCGCCCTTAAACCCAAGTGCACTGATGAGCAAATTGTGCTAAAATGTACGAATGAGATTATAAAAATGTTTATTTAAAATTCCATAATATTCCAGAAATTCCATCGGAACCCTGAATCGCCACAGCGGAATGAACCGGCAACTTATCCAGCATATGTTTTACGCAGCGGATGCCCTTCCAGCTGCAACCCAGTACTGGGAAACACCCATACACACACACTTAAGCTTATTCAATTCACCTATAGCGCATGTGTTTGGACTGTGGGGGAAACCGGAGCACCCGGAGGAAACCCACACCAACACGGGGAGAACATGCAAACTCCACACAGAAACGCCAACTGACCCAGCTGGGACTCGAACCAGCGACCTTCTTGCTGTGAGGCAACAGTGCTAACCACTGAACCACCGTGTCGCTCCACACATATATGTATATATATATATAAAATAGACAACAAAAGTCTTAAAAATTGCTTCCAGGTCATTGGTTTGTCTGGCCATGACTGACAGTAAGTCGACCTCATCGTCTCCTCTGAGACAAAGGGTAATTGATCTACAGATCCGGATTACCTGCAGAGTGACATCTCTGGGGAATGCTAACACATGTCCACATTGTTGAGGCATTGGGCGAAAAGTAATTTCCTTTTCTCTTCCACAAGTTGACCTGCACTAAAAGTACAAGATAAACGCTCACACTCATTTAAACACTAACAAACCCATTCTGGAAACTCAATGCGACAGCTTGGTATTCCAGTGCAGTCTGTTAACTTCTGGCTTACCCTCATGACGTTCCAATCCCCCAAGACTTTCATTCATCGTCTGAACACAAATTAAGATATATTATACATTAGTACGTTCCTGAAAGAAATCTCTGAACGACAGTCAAGGCATTTAAAGAGTTCAGAAACTGATTGATTTTTTTATTTTCATGCTCAAATAGCAGCATTTCCCACTAAAGGAAGTTCAAAGTGTAAACTGGAATAAACTGAGATGCTCCGGAGGATTAAATGAGCTTTTGGGTTCACGGTCAAAAAAACTCCTCAATAATGGATGCTGGTATTTGAAGAGAATCCCCTGCATAATACACAGTTCACTGCAAAGCCACATTCAGGTCTGACACACACACGCACGCACGCACACACACATTTTTCCATCTAATTCACAAGAATAAATCTATAAAGTTCCAGTCTGCATTTTCCCCAGCTGAATGTTTAGTTTTATTTTAGAACAATCGCACAATATTTTCAACTAGAAATACAGTATATTCAGTACAGTTGTGAAATCGTAATTCTTTTTCAAATACTTCTCAAGTGCTTTTTAATGACGACAACACATTTTAAACATATTATTGTTAATAACCACATTATAAAAATGACCGTAATGATCGTAATTTCTCAAAAAAATTATCAAAAAATGCTTAGAATTGCAAAAAAATAAAAATGCTAAAGTAAAAATCTGTAACCTGGTTAACAGTAAGTTTTCTTAATATATACGGTTAATAAACGTAAATTGACTTTCCCAGAATTCTCTGCATGGCACCTTTTTGTTGACATGGTCCTTTTAAATAAATAAATGTATAATGTGCAGATTGTTTTACTTCAAAACACTGGTGTACAATACTACAAATTAATGAAATACGGTAGCTTACCGCAACATTTAGAAAATTCTTTTATTGTTTCTTCCATAAATTTGACTTATTTCTTTAGTGTAATTTCTAATACATTGAATTAGAATAATTAATATTATAATAAAATAAAATGTTGTACTGTTTGTAGTAAACAAACACCCTTACCTGACACAAAAGAGAAAACATTGGCCGAACAAAGATTTCATCTAAAAGATCTTAAAGATGAACGAAGGTCTTTGGAAATTACATGAGAATGAGTATACTAATAACAGAATTTTCATTTTTGAGTGAACTAATCCAGCTAATCTTTTTAAGGATTCGATAGGTGTGATTTTCCTCTTTCAAAACATCCTGAACATCCTGACGAGGGATGCTGTACAGTATACATCCTTGAATTTTGCTTCTGTGTTAAATTCTTTAAAAGAAGAACGGTCAAGCAAGTGTTTTACAGTGTGAGATGTCGTTACTGGTAACTGATTTTTATTTTTGTGCCAATTCACAGATGGTTAGGAAACATCGTATTATAACCCTATCCATCTTGTGATCTTGTCTACTTTAACCAATTACAAACTAGAGTTGTCACGATACTGGAATTCAGTACCAATTGATGCTGGAATTTTAAAAACGTCCATTTCCCGCTAACATTTGAGGCGAATTCATCAGCGATTCATCAGCGGATCGCTCGTTTGGCAGCTTATAGACAAACCTGTGTCCCTGTATCTGTGTTTACACTCAGTGGTGAGTTCAGTGAACTGATGACCTTCACGGCCAATCACAGTCATTTCTTTTGAGCACTTGAACACAGTGGCGTTTAAGAACGTGCTCAACAGCGCTCAAATGTTAGCGGGAAATGGACGTTTTGAAAATTTCAGTATCGATTGGTACCGAATTCCAGTATCGTGTCAGTGTTAACCCTAACTTTTAAAGTCGCCATGAAACAGATGTTAAGATTGTCCATCCACTTGAAACGGTCCTGAAATGCGAAAAGAATGCAGGGCGCTGCATGATTTCATGCTTTGGGAACCAATTGGATTGTTGGAAAATGGGCGTTGCTAACAAAATGAAAGAAGAATGATGAATGGATGAAGGCAGAGCAGCAACAAGACACGCCCTGGTAGCCCCACCCCTAAATTACTGATAGCCCTGCCCCAAATAACTGATAGCCCCACCCTAAATTCATTCTTTGTGAACAGAAATGAAAAAAAATTATTTGGAGGGGGAGGGATTGTTATGGTAATTGATTAATTACCATATATTAAATAATTTTTTTACAAAATAACAGTGCACAGACACATCGTTTACAACAATCACTACTACTGTATACATATAAAAATTAGAGCAAATTTTGATTTCATTCCAACTTTAACAATTAAAACAATAATATGAAAAGTCCTTTTATTGGATTAATATTCGATCTGGTGACATCTGAGTGTCGTGAATTCACTATAGTCTCAGAAACCAGTTCGAGATTTGAGCATTGTATGTACAGTGTATAATTTCAAGTTGAATAAGCCAATATTGATTTCATGCGACTTTAAGAAACAGATAAATGTGCGCTCGGTTGTGAAAATAGGCATGGACACAACATACTATACTACTTCAGGGGACCATTTAGTGAGATGTTTAGTTTAAGGAGAGAATGAGTGTGTAGAGTAAATGAGCTCCATGATTGGTGTTCAAACAATAAAGATACACTTAAGTGGTCTCATATTAGCTCCCAGCGGATAACAAAGAGTTTGCATCTCAGCTTCGCCACCAGATGGACATGGATAGGAGCTGATGTTGGCTGAGACCGCACAAACCTGTAATGACCACAGCTGCAGTTGTGTTGGAATGATGAAATGGATGTAAATTATCAAGCCAAGGTACTGCCTCTCTATTTGTTTTGTGTCTAATAATCAAATACCTGATGTTTAGTAAACTCAGGCAGCTGCTGCCTAGTGTAGATTAAGGCCCATTGTTAGCTATGAGATCACTGAGGTATGGACCTGCTTTTTTATGTTCAGAAATAAAATTTGAATGAAATAAAACAAATCAATTTAAAGTTAATTAATGTCCCTGTCTCACAGCAGCTGTCAGACACAGGCAGAGTAAAGGAGCTGCCTTTGCCGCTCTATGTTGTCAAATCTAGTTATTATAAGCATTGTTGATTGGAGTTGTTTTTAATACTAACACACGCGATAAAAAGGTATCTTTTCCAGGTTAAAAGGAATTTTTGTACAAACCATCCATGACAGCATCATGCAAAATTTCTATCTTAGAAACAGTTTCTATTTTTGCACTGTCGCGGCTGAACAACAGCATAAACTACTATGACAATGATCACCTCAGGTGCTGATTATGTGCTTTATTCAGTGTTAAATGCTACTAATGTGAGTTTAAATGCCATTTTACGTGAATTCTTAAATTCCTTTCGTCTTTGCCATGATTACATCATATTTTACTAGTTATTTTGCAATATATTCTGCCTTAGCAATTTAGGGTGCTTTCACACTTGCTTGGTTGCCCCTTGCCACCTTCTCGGCTGGTTTGTGTTCACATCGTCTTTTTTTTCCTTCTGAACCTTGGTACGCTTGCGTCATCAAGCTGCTGTTGTGTGTACAGCTGTTGCTAGGTGATGGTCACAAAAGCCACGGTGCCAAAATGGAAAGACGTCTGCACCGCATCATGCTTTTACTGAATCTTTTGGTTTTGATAACAAACAGAGAGTGACTTGCGTCTATCTGCCGCAAAAATATTAAAAGCGTTCAGAACATCACACGATGTCTGCAGAAGTTGTTTTTGGAGGAGACAAGCAGACATTATCACTGTGTATGCACTGGATGATTCCCGCTTGTCGCCAAGGTAACGCTAGGTGATACACACATGAATGAACGTTATGAAAACTAAGGTTTGTTGTACAGTTGGTCATTCACTTCCATTATTTGGTACGATTGCATTCATATCAGTAGTGAAATGCGCAAACCGTACCCCAGACCACCTCTTTCAGATGGACTTGGGTACGATTTGCGGGTGTGCACCCGAGTTCAGAAGACATTGTTCACATTAGCTAAACGTACCGAACGTCAAACGAACCCAGGTGCGGACCAAAAGTGCTAGTGTGAAAGCACCCTTAAAGGCTAAACTAGGTTAATTAGGCAAGTCATCGGACAACAGTGCTTTGTTCTGTAACCAATCGGAGTTAAAAAATTCTACGAGGGCTAAACATATTCTAATGTTTATAAAGTTAGTAAAAGTGTTTGATTTGTATCCCAAAGGTTTCAGGTTCAATTCTAATTGTCGGCAAGAGTTAAAGGCGGGGGGAGTGAATTAACAGTGTTTTCTTCCACCTTTAATACTGATATGAGTTTATGTTAAGAGACCATTGTGCCTTTTACGTGCTTTAGGATGTTTGGACACTTTTTGGCTGTTTGAATGCATTCAACCTCATGAGCGTGTACACTATGAAAGCAATCAGATCAAATGTGTTTTCGGATCTGAAATCTGGAAATGGTTGAAAGTGAAAGAATTAAGCATTGTGAACTGTGTATCGATCAATCAAAAACACATCTCAGTAACAGGATCACTGGATGTCCTTGCACAACTATGACATCCACCCTGATACTATCCTCATCCTGATTCTTCATTTGTCCTGGGGTTGTGTAACAATTTAACTAACAAGTTGTACACACTTTAATGATGCATAGAGTAAAAGACCAGTCAGGCATGAAAGTAGGCCACACACCAGGGGCAGACGGGCCAATATCTCCTTCTTCAGTCTGTCACAGTAATAAAGCAGGATGTTTGCCAGCAAAGAGACTCCACGGTGCGTCTCCTGCGAGGAAGAGTGCAATGATTCATGCCCGAATGCTTGCTGGATCCCACTTCTTCTCTCAGCAATGACCTCAGAGGTATAGAAATATCATCCCATTCAGTGCAGTCTGTCAGATGATTACGAGTGGTGATAAATATAGAGCTTTTTGTCACAAATGTGCAACTTCATGACTGGCATTTGGATCAGTCTCTCCATGACTTTAATATTAAAATAAAATAATCTTATTGATATTAATAATAAAATAATTTCCCAAGTGTTGCTTAATGGAGAGAACACGCTTTTAAATATAATAGTTTTACTAACTAATTTCTAATAATTAATTTAGTTTGTATTTGCCATGAAGACAGTATGGCATCCTTGCTATGTTAAACAGCACTTCCATATCATTTTTAAAATCAAATTCAAAATCAATAAAAAGTTCAAATCATAAAATTAAATGTTTTGTTTTATCCAATGCTATCTCACAGCAATTCGTAACTTTTTGATTTAGTGGCTAATTTGTATAAATTTCTATGATGTCATTAGTACAATTTCAGCACAGGCTCACTGTGAATACGTAGCCCCGTGTACATTTCTGGAGAGCGCAAATTACGTAGCCTGCATTTCGTCTTCAAAACGAATGCTACGGGGCGGTAGTTTCTTTTCACGTTACCAGCTGACTGCTTACCTCTATGTGGACGGATTTTCCGCTGTTACCAGTCTGCCTAGTGGCCTGCTGCGTACGTCGGCGGACTTGAGACACAGAGAGGAGTTGACGGCGATGACGGGGTTCAAGTCCGGCAAAAAACTGTTCCAGAAAGCAGGTAAGAAAAAAACTGAAGGCAAAAAGAAATTAAACAAGTAAATAACAGGGTGAGAATGTGGTAGGATCTGAAAATGTGGTAAAAATCAGGCTGATGTGAGGGCTTGTCTTTTTCTGGATTGCTTTTGGAAACACTGTCGGTTGGGTTTAGGGAAGTGGGTGGGCGGGTAGTTGGTGCTTTTGAAAACACAAATTTTGTGTTTGTAGTTTGTGGAATGTGGAGTCAACATAAAAATATAATATTTTTATTACAAATTTATGAATAGAAATGTTTTTTAATATAGATTTTTTTCTGATTCAAAAAACAACACTGGAATACATCACATCCGGTTGGCCAGTCACATACGGTCTAGTCGCGTAATATTTCAACATATCCGCAGCTCAAATCGGATCTGAATTTTCCACATACGGAGATGATCAGAACTCCACGCAGCTCCTGGACTACTCTCCATTGGAAATGAATGACTTCAGGTCTGTTGCTTGTCGTTTGTCGTGTGCAGTGGAAAGGCGGCTACAGGACGGCGAATAATTTTGACTTCAACTGTATATATTAGTTCTGGAAGTTTATATTGCTTTACCAAATATTATTATTATTATTATTATTATTAATAATAATAATAATAATAATAATAATAATAATGTATTTGATAAGTAAATAACAGGGTGAGAAAGTGGTAAGATCTGAAAACATGAAACATGAAAAAAATCAGGCTGCCGCGAGGGCCATTTGGGTTTAGGGAAGTGGGTGGCTTGGGAGGATCGGTCGGTCGGTCAGTCAGTCGACAGCGACCTCTGGTGGATTTCTGCGAGAAGAGCAGGGGCAAATGGCACTCGCGAGAGAAATTTGAGATCTGAAAATGCGTACACAGCGGCCTCTGGTGGATTCGCAAAAACAAAAACTGAAAAAAAAATGTACCTCCTGGGACGTATTTGCCGCTCTCCAGAAATGTATACAGGAGTATGTATCCATAATGAGCCTGGGTTGCACAATTTAGTGTGATTTGCTGATCGCCCAATGACGGTTGGGATTAGGGGTGGGGATCGGTGCCATGCCTCCTTTTAAAAATCTTACATTTTCATACAACTGAACTCATATGAATTCATACAAATTAGCCACTAAACTGACAAAACGTAAAATAGTTCCGTTTCCTCAAGAGATCAGGCTGGTTTTATCAGGCTTTACATGTAACATAATGGACCCTTTTTCAGTAGCGGAACTCGTCATAGTTGGGTAAACTCAGAGCGCAGTGAATGAAAGAGTACAACAATTTTTTTTTTACAATTCTATTTGCTGAAATAATAAAAGAAAAACTCCACACTACACGATGGTGTTATCAAGACTTTCAGAAAAAGGAAAAAAAAAATAGTGTGAGACTGATAACGGCAGCCAGACGAGAGAATAATGCCCCCATAGAGTCAGCACTAGAAACGTCTTGCACAGTTGGTAATTCATTTTTTGTAATTTGATGCAAAGATGATATAATACATACATAAAAACATATAAATGTTCATAGTAGGCGGCACTGTGGCTCAGTGGTTAGCACTGTCGCATCACAGCAAGAAGGTCACTGGTTCGAGTCCCGGCTGGGCCAGTTGGCATTTCTGTGTGGAGTTTGCATGTCCTCTCCGTGTTGGCGTGGGTGTCCTCCGGGTGCTCCGGTTTCCCCCACAGTCCAAACACATGAGCTATAAGTGAATTGGATGAACTAAATTGTGTGTGTGAATATGAGTGTGTATGGATGTTTCCCAGTACTGGGTTGCAGCTGGAAGAGCATCTGCTGCGTAAAACATGTGCTGGAATGGTTGGTGGTTTATTCCGCTGTGGTGACCCCTGATAAATAAGGAACTAAGCCGATGGAAAATGAATGATTGAATTTTTAATCTAAATATTAAAAACTTTCAAGAATTTAGGATGCTGATGACCGTTAAACGTGTCATAACAGTCTTGTGAAAAGGGTCCATAGCCAGCTGCTGCAACATATGGTTTAACAAGCAAATAACCATAATGCTTCTGAACCCTGAATGTTACCCAGCTGCAGAGCTCACCGTCACTATGGTGAGGAATAAAAGAGATGCTCAGAGAGACACAAATATTTCAGCATCTGCCTGTTCTTTAGCTTGTGAATCCCAGTGAAGGGGGGATGGTCTCTTTCAGCACAGTTAGAGAGATGAAAACAAGCTTCCCGTCTGAGTCACAGTGTGAGATCACAGACTCACGTGTGTTTCTGCTGCGTTAACCGCTGTGGAGGAGCACAGCGTGAAATCTCATATAAAAGGTGCAAGAAAAAAAAAAACAATTGATGGAAACACAGTTAATAAAATCCTAATTGATAATAAAAAAGATAAACATGCAAGTAGGTTGAATAAATGACTACAAAAAAGTGAAAACATTACTGGATTATATATTTCATTCACTCATTCATTTTCCTTCAGCTTAGTCCCTTATTTATCACAGTGGAATGAACCGCCAACTATTCCAGCATATGTTTTACACAGCGGATGTCCTTCCAGCTGCAACCCAGTACTGGGAAACACCCATACACTTCTCACATTCACACACACACACTTATACATTACGGCCAATTTAGCTCATCCAATTCACCTATAGTGCATGCGTTTGGACTGTGGGGGAAACCGGAGCACCCGGAGGAAACCCACGCCAACACAGGGAGAACATCCAAATTTCACATAGAAATGCCAACTGGCCCAGTCAGGACTCGAACCAGCGACCTTCTTGCTGTGAGGCAACAGTGCTAACCACTGATTTATTCTACAGTATTTATACTAAATGGAATTCAGTAGGAGTTTTGCTTGACCTTTAAGCTGATAAATGACCAGATGTAGACAGCCATGATTTTTAACATCTGTTTATTGACACACTGTTGGATTAAACTGGCAAAATAATTCGTCGATGGATAGCCAGTGAAGTAAAAAATGCAATGCTATGAGTCAAATGACAAAATCATAGGTTATTATTGTTTTAAATAATAACACTAAAAATAATATCTTCGTTCAGGAAATAGTAAGGACGATTTCATTCATTCATTTTCGATTGAATTCAGTTTCATTTCGACGATTTCAGTTTCATTCATTCATTCATTCATTCATTTTCAGTTTCATACACTGTAAAAAAATTATTGCTGGCTTCAATTTTTTTGTTGAATCAAATGAACTTTTCTAGTCATCTCAACTTACATCAATCAAACTGACTAAACATATTAAGTTAAACTTTGTATAACTTAAACATTTTTGTTGAAACCTGATTAACTTACTAAAATAAGTTAAAGCAACATAAAATATTTGTTGTGTTGACTTTTTGTCATTACATTTTTTACAGTCTATACTTTTAGCGCATAGTGTGTGAATTGGGACGCAGCCTCAAATTACAAAGTCTGTGTGCTTTAATAATTTAATTGATAGATTGATAATACATTTTTTTAAATGTCAAATTATTCTTTAATTCATTTTTTCCTTTGTTGTTTTTTATTACCTCCACCCCAGGTATAGCTTCCCCCAAAGGAGGCATTTACACAACAAAACTTATATCTTTGAATTCCTTTTGGTTGTTAGTGTTAGTTGTTGTCTATGGCTGTTTCTCAATTCCAAGAACGCTGAGAACAGACTCGTGTTCTTGTGGAGACCGTTCTTGCCAAGTTACCTCAGAAGAACGAACTCGGGAGACTGCGAGAACAGAGAATGCGTGCTCTGAGAAATGAGATGCTGCATTCTTCCTGATGGTCGCATGCATGACCTCCTCGCATTTTTAACGGAAAATTATTTAAAGGTGCAGTATATGCAAGTTTGTAACCCAGTGGTTGAACTAGGTATTGCACTCCTGGATCAAAACAAACGCAAGCGCAGGTTGCCAGATTGAGGACAGGAGCAAGTGATTTAAACCGTGTTCTATATAAAAGCAACGGCGCACGATATATAATAATTTCCATATTAAAAGGAGTTTTTGTTCTAACCAACACCTTGATTGATATGTTAGAAACGGCTTCTATTTGTGTTAAATGCGAACAATGTGAGCTTGAATGCCATTTTACATGACATTTATTGCCATACTACTGAAAGCAGCAGCAGATAGTTCACCTCAGATCTTGAAAATAAAATAAACCGTTTGAAATTGAACTTTAGAACTCATATTCAGCATGTACATTTAATACTGTTAAAGAGGTTTAATATGTATTGATTTGATTATAAACCATTTGGTGAGTGAGTGCATATTCTCTGCTTCTGAATGGCTGTATTTAAATTTCTGTGGTGCTTCGTCTGGTGCAAAAAGCCCAATTGCTTATCACTGCAAATCTCGTCACGTAGTGTGTTGTGAGCACACGGGGTTACAACGTAACCTGCTCCCCTAATGTTTACGTTTGTAATATTTATTTTATTTGCTAATTAATAACCTCATGTGGAAATCTGCGTCTCATTTCAGAGTCTGCTACTGTACACCGGAGGCCGCATTTTGGTCATGAGCGCATGCTTTCAGAGCCTTTCTGAATGAATGAATGAAATACGTGGTTTTCCAACAAGGTAAACCAGGGTGCTGAAATATAATTGGCTAAACTGGCAGTGGGCAGGTTAAAATGACCAAAACAAAGACAGCGTTCTGGCACGGAAAACACATTTTCAAAGCAGAATATCTGACTTCAGCATTGTTTTTCAGATAAACAATTATGTTCACTTGGCATGTTTCTTAAATATCTGCAAACATATTATGGTATTTTTATGCTTTAGAAGAGTCAAAAACTTACATACAGCACCTTTAAACATTACAGCATTCATACAACGATTTATTGTTTTTCCCCTTTTCACAATATATACTATGCATAAAGACTTTACAAATATACGTTTCACAATAAAAATTTTTTTTTTTAATAAACTTTAATTTAAAAAAATTTCAATTAAGAAAATGTAATTTAATTAAAAAATTTTTAATAAACTTTAATTTAATTTTAATACGAATTTCAGCAAACAAACACGCTTAATGTGTTTATGCCTTTAAAGATTTTCAAGGTAATGTTTACTTTCACCGTCTCATTTAAGGAAACTTTTAAGGAGACAAATAAGTTATATCTCTGAACTTTAATAAAAAATCTATATAAAATGCTGCGCTTCCCACCTCCTTTATTCAGCCGCAATGACTTCTGGGACTTTTCGAGCGAGTTTTGTGCTCAAGTCTGCATCGACGCATCCTCGATATCAAGAACACATCCGGGAACTTTCATGCGTCCTCCGTTCTTGCGGACTTGAGTTCTGGAACTGAACTTTGGCAGTTGATGATGATATTACACGAGAACACGAGGACGCAAAAATCGCTGAAGAGCGTATATTGAGAAACAGCCAGTGACATTTTTGGGGGTCTACAAATGCAAACCTTTCAAAAACGTACTGTCTTCGCGTAAACTACAAAAATGTTATTGTGTAAAAGCAATGACATCATGCCTATGCATATTACAGACTATATCTGTGCAGGGATGTAGTTATTAATTGTTCTTAAATAATACATTTATAAAGACTGATGTCAAGTCAAAACCATGTTTTATTATTTGTTCCTTTATTTAGATAAACCATTGCCATATTGTAGCACTAATTCCTATTTAACACTTCAGTTTAGTTAAATAACAGTACAAGTATGTGGAAAACAATAATGCTATGACATCTGAGGGGATATTTCACTCAAAAATACAAATGTACGGCTTATATTTAAATTACCCACAGGCAAGCCAAAGATATAAGTACTTTTCCTTTAATAATTTCCTTTTAAACACACACACACACACACACACACACACACAAAGTAATTCTGAAACCTTAGTCCACGGTTGAAATGCAACTCAATGGCTAATGCACGCGCACGCACACGCACACACACACATCCCACACTACACACTAATGGGAAGTGACATGTAACCACAGAGATGTATGCCTAGCCTAATTGCGTGACATTATTTACAAGATGAAAACATGGGTGTCCTATTTTCCTCTCGAAGGTCTCGCACTACAAAAGAACAGAGCCTTAATTAAATTGTGAGATCTTTGGAAGCTGAAAATGATCTGGGTGCTTGTTAAAGTCTTTGAAGTCTAGAATTTACAGGCCTAAAACGAATATAATATGTTATGTTTCATTTATGATCAAAATACTCAGTTAAATGCAAAATGACATTACATTGTATATTAGAACTCCTTCATCCTGAACTTCTTTGTAATTTACAGACATATTAGAGGTCTGTTATCCTTCATGTACAGCAAGAGTCCTGATTCGTCCAGAAAGGTACCAAAAAAATCCTCAAAACAGGGCATATGCCTTCAGTGGTTCAATTGAAATATTATCAAGCTATGCGAATGCTTTTGTGTGCATATAAAACAAAAATAATAACTTTATTCAACAGTTTCTTCTCCTCTGTGTCAGTATATTGTACGCATTTGTGGCATCTTCGGTCTAAAAAAGCACAGGCACATCTGAAGTTATACATTAGCAGAGCGACCGAGCACAACACACACAGCGTTCTTGTGAATGTGCGCAATATACTGACACTGAGAAGAAGAAACTGTTGAATAAAGTCGTTATTTTTAACTTTATGTGCACACAAACGTATTCTCGTAGCTTGATAATATTCAGATTGAACCACTGAAGGCATATGCTCTGTTTTGAGGATGTCTTTTGGTAATTTTCTGTACTTGAGCCGGGATCATTGCTGTGTGTGGAGCAATATATCCTTATTTGTGTGCTGAAGATTAACATCTCAGGGGTTTGGAACAATATGAAAGTGAGTAATAAATAACCAATAACTTATAAATAAATTATTCTATGGACAACAAAAAAAGATGTAATGGTTAGGCCTCAGCCATGGTCTTATTCATAGCTTATTAAGCTTTAAAGGGGGCCTATTATGCCCCTATTTACAAGATGTAAAATAAGTCTCTGATGTCTCTAGTGTGTGTGTGGGAAGTTTCAGCTCAAATAACCACACAACTAATGTTTTTTAACTCTTTGAAACTGACCCTTTTAGGCTTTGGTCCTAATTGTGCCATTTTGGTGACTGTCGCTTTAAATTCAAATGAGATTGTGCTCTTTTCAAACGAGGGCGGAGCTACAAATGCCTATGTGTCAGCATAGTGTCATAGATTCAAAAACAGGACAAACATCCTATGCTAATGAGGGAGAGATGGTCACTAGTGGGCGGGGCTTTCTCCCTCTGATGACACGTACAAAGGGAGAATGTCAATCAACGTTTTTCTGCATACTGTTTTTATCAAGTGTGATTATAAAAAAATAGAATTAAGTAATTGTGACCATTACAGGCTGGCTATATTCACAGTCTGTTGCCAAACAACTGTGTTTAAACTCTTTATAAAAGTGATTTTTGCATAATAGGTCCCCTTTAAAGCATGCTTTAATTCCTCTGGCACGTCTGTAAAAAAAGGTAAGCACTTATGATCTCTTATGTGAGTGGAGCCACTTATAAACCATGCAAAACATCTTAGCAACTGAATACCAACATGTTTAATATCACCCCACACACCTTAGCAAATGCACACCACACACTCCGAACCAGCTAGCATCATAATGGTAGGTAAACATTTTTCGAAATATGACTTTAAACCAAAATTATCAACAAAAACGCATTTAACAACTAGGTCCACAAAACAGCTCTCTTCCATTAAAGTTCTTCAACAACCTCATAATTACAGAGAAATCACAAAGCAATCCTGTCCAATCATAAGAGAGCTTTATGCTACGACAGATGAGCAAACAGGGCACTATAGTCGCTAATTAGCCTTTTCCAGACAGGTGAACTCAACTAACCCTGCAGGCTTGATAACAGAGACAGAGGGCTATAACGACTCATGCATCCTATCAGCCAATAGGAGCACAGTGAGCTCTTTTGGGAGGTGTATAAAGTGTATAACGTCAGCATTGGGAGCAGGGGCAGCAGCTGCGGAGCCTCAAGGCAAGACATACAGATCTGCCCTCTCTGCGGTCACCACAGGGACCAGCTGGACCACTGCCGGTCATCATGGACATAAAATGAAGCCCACCTGATAGTGTCCTAATCTTATCCTGTGCTCTGCTGGGATTTGTTCTGTCTCAACTGTCAGCAACATCCCCATCCAAGCCTCTCAATATAATGCAGGAGAGAGGGAAAGAAGTGCCAGGCTTAGAGATGTTGACTCAGACGGATTTGGTATTTTGAGGAGAGTGGGATTATGTCTGCGTATGTGTGAATAAACCCATTTTATGCAGGTTTGGGGATTAAAAACCCACGCATCAGTGTTCAGGAAGATGTTTGAAAATGTGACAAGCTACATATAAAGGAGCTGAACTAGTCAAGCTATATCTCAAAATTGTAGCTGCTTGAAATTATATATAGTATATACACTCACTGCACACTTTATTAGGTACACCTGTCCAACTGCTCGTTAACGCAAATTTCTAATCAGCCAATCACATGGCAGCAACTCAATGCATTTAGGCATTTAGACGTGGTCAAGACGATCTGCTGCAGTTCAAACCGAGCATCAGAATGGGGAAGAAAGGTGATTTAAGTGACTTTGAACGTGGCATGGTTGTTGGTGCCAGACAGGCTGGTCTGAGTATTTCAGAAACTGCTGATCTACTGGGATTTTCATGCACAGCCATCTCTAGGGTTTACAGAGAATGGTCCGAAAAAGAGAAAATATCCAGTGAGCGGCAGTTCTGTGGGAGCAAATGCCTTGTTGATGCCAGAGGTGGGGGATATTTTCTTGGCACACTTTGGGCCCATTAGTACCAATTGAGCATTGTGTCAACGCCACAGCCTACCTGAATATTGTTGCTGACCCTGTCCATCCCTTTATGACCACAGTGTACCCATCTTCTGATGGCTACTTCCAGCAAGATAACGCACCATGTCATAAAGCACGAATCATCTCAGACTGGTTTCTTGAACATGACAATGAGTTCACTGTACTCAAATGACCTCCACAGTCACCAGATCTCAATCCAATAAAGCACCTTTGGGATGTGCTGGAACGGGAGTTTCGCATCATGGATGTGCAGCCGACAAATCTGCAGCAACTGCGTGATGCTATCATGTCAATTTGGACCAAAATCTCAGAGAATTATTTCCAGTACCTTGTTGAATCTATGCCACGAAGGATTAAGGCAGTTCTGAAGGGGGGCAAAAGGGGTCCAACACGGTATAGTAAGGTGTACCTAATAAAGTGGCCGGTGAGTGTATACTGTATATACATCGGTTGTGGGATTGATTGAGTTATCCACTATGGATTCAGGCACAGCACAAATGGCTGCTCCCTCAAATAATGCACTATTTAATGCTATATGGGTGAATTTTCGATTAAGCCCCTGAGTTTTTCTGTACATTTTTCCAGGGGTGCATTTCCCGAAAGTGTTGCTAGCCAACTATGGGGGTTGGTAATCACAGAACTTTAATTAAAGTAGATTTTTGGAAATGCATCCCAGTATTGCTTTGTGATTACTTTTACATTCTCTAAAGGTGATGATGCACAGGGCAACTTTTAGAGCATTGTTGCCGGGCGACTTTGAGTAATGATGCCATCAAGGAAAGCACAAGGCAACTACAGTAATTAGCGAATCCAGATACAATTTCATTGACCATTCTCAATAGGGAAGTAGCCAAGCATCATCGCGCTACAATATTTCCATAAATCATCACTTTACTCTAGTTTAGTTTTTGGTTTTTAGATTTGTAAAGTAAACTACTGGCAGTAGTTGTCTCCTTTATTGACCTGCAAAGCTGTGGCTTTCTTTGGAAAACAACTACCGCACAAAAAGACTATTGTTACATCAATACACAGCTCCCAGCACTTCTCTTTACTCAAAAAATGAGAAGCTGTGCTGTTCACGAAGCCTGATTCACATGCAGAGTGAAAGCCTAGAGCGTGTATCTGCTGCTTCTTATCATCAGCTTGACACCTCATCACAATTTTGCAAATGAAGAGGCATTTATTAGCTGGTTTCATGCTGCCGTCACAAACAGTGCTTGGAGAAAATTCACTTAAAAGTCGGCATGAAATCAAAATTTCTTCTTCTTATTTTCATTTGTATATAATAGTTCTTGTTATAATCGATGTATCTGTGCACTTCATTATTTTGTAAAAATTAATTTGCCCTCAGAATCTTTAATCAAATATCCAACACCGCTCATTCTGAAAACGTAGCCCTATATACATTTCTGGAGATCGCGAATTATGTAGCCAGAGGTACGTATGGCTGCAATTCGTCTTTAAAACGAACGCTATAGGGTGGTATGACGCTGTTTCTTTTCGCGCTTACCAGCTGACCGCTCACCTCCGTATGGACGGCTTTTCCGCTGTTACCAGTTTGTCCAGTGGCTCTCCGTGTACGTCGGTGGACTTGTGACGTGGAGCGGAGTTGACTGCGACGACAGGGTTCGAGTCCGGCGAAGAACGGTTCCAGAAAGCAGGTAAGACAAAAACAAAAGCCAAAAAATTAAATAAACAAGTAAATAACAGGGTGAGAATGTGGTAAAACCTGAAAACGTGGTAAAAATCAGGCTGTCGTGAGGGCTTTTCTTTTTCTGGATAGCTTTTGAAAACACTGTCGGTTGGGTTTAGGGAAGGGGGTGGGCGGGTCAATTGGTTCTTTTGAAAACACTTTTGGTTCGGTTTAGGGAAGGAGGAGGGTGGGTCAGTCAGTCAACAGCGGCCTCTGGTGGATTTATGTGAGAAGAGCAGGTGCGAATGGCACTCTCGAGAGAAATTTGAGATCTCAAAAAGCGTACACAGCAGCCTCTGGTGGATTCGCAAAAACAAAAACTGCAAAAAAAACGTACCTCCTGGGTCGTATTTGGTGCTCTCCAGAAATTTATATAGAGCTACGTTTTCAGAATGAGCCTGGGTTGCAAATATCATAACCTTATCTCTGCCCTTGAAATCACTTTTCTTCACTTCTGGCCACATGGAATGCCTTTAGGGCAGGGCTATCAGTCATTTAAGGCGGGGCTATCAGTCATTTAGGGCGGGGTTATCACGATGTGTCTCATTTCAGCTATGTCTTCAACCATTCAAAATTCTTCCTTTATTTTGTTAGCAACGCCCATTTTACAACAATCCAATTGGTTCCCAAAGTACTAAATTATAAACCGTCCTACATTTTTTTCCTAACTTTTTTTTTAACCAAACGATTGTTGGACAAGCTGTTAGCTATATTACAGCACTTTCAAATAACGATACTTCATAACTTTATGCTTTATCCACATTTGTTCAGCTTTATCAACAAAAAAACAGAAATGGTGGACTGTGGTTTCTCTCGTTTCTCTATTATCAGCCCTACTCTGCCTTATCCTACCATGATAATAAGCGTTGGATACTTTACTCATCCATCATCATTACTTCTGCAGGAGTCCTATAGAATGTAATGAAGACCACAACTCCCATGATTCCACAGTCACTTCGTCATCAATCTATGCCTTTGTTTGTTGTTAATAAGCGCCCTCTAGTGGTGAAAATTACATACTTTTAATTTAAAATGAAAATGCACTTCTGTAAAAAGTAGCCTTAGTGAGGATTTCTTTAGCTTGCCAAGCTTTAACAGACACAGTAGAGCAAGGTCATTTTTTTTATCAATGAGATCTTTCTTTTGTGTTTGCTCACTTAGATGGCAGTTGAAGATTATGTTGTGTGTGTGAACATCAGAGATAAAAGCGCTCTAAAAGCAAGAGGCAAAAGATAAAAGCACTGTGGAGGTTGGGCTCAAGCACCACACACACACAAAAAGCACAGGCAAACCACAGAGGCAGCAGTGAAAAAGCAGCATTACACAGGTCACGAGCCAGATGACACTGTGAATTTTTTTTTTTACCTTGTTTCTCTGATTCTGGCTCTCACAGCGGGCTGGAGAGTGCTTCTGTGCCTTCCATCAAACAGGGTCTCGCTGAGGAGGCTCATATTAAGGAGCTTCTTTTGTCTCTGGAGATGAAATCAGAGCTGTGTGGGATCAGGAGGAAACCCTGGACGGATAATGGGCAAAAGGAGATCGATCCTGCTGGATCGATCTCCTTCCAGCAGGAGACTGCATTGTGAGCTCACGTCACTGCATTTGTGGCACATGTTCATCAGTGGCATTCAGATGATTGCTTTCTCCACTGCAACAAGTTCAGCTCAAGCTAAAAAAAAATACAGTCCTTCATTATGGATTAGCTCGAATCCATTTTCATGTGCTAATTTGTTTCCATGGAAACCAAAATTAAATCGTCAAAAGAAACTGGGTAACAGAAAACAGCAGTGCCAATGCTTTAGCAGGGCCAAGAGCTGTACATCGAAGAAATATGATGACAGTCTGTGCATAAATATGTTATGCATGTAAGCAAATTTCTAACTACTACACCTCCTCCTGAAGTGACTTGCGGTGCACCTTTGCCGTTTGCAATGCATTAAAACATTGTTTTCCAGCCGCAGTCGCGCTTCATTCTCGAAATGTATAGTTTGTCTAAAGTGATGTATACAAACTATATAGTATACTATGTATTAATTCTGACCAATCGAAAAGCAGTTTAGGAAATACGTTCAATAACATCTGGCCAATGAGTGATGTGGATTTTGTCAGATGACTGCATTTTGGTTCTTTTCAACTGGTTCGGACCAAAGCAATCAGTGTGGTGTGAAAAGGACCCAAAGACGGCAGAAAAATGCTACAGTGTATCATTTGTTGCCCTTGGTCCGGACCAAATGAACCGAACCACAGATGTGAAAGCACCCTTAATTAAACAGATGCTATACAACTACAAATGTATAGATTAGGGATGTAACGATTCACCGTGAGCCGGTTGAAAATCGATTCCAATGTGACAATTCAAACCGGTAGAAATGTTGAACAAATTGCGATTCATGTTTTGAACAGAGGGGGCGCTGTGTTTACAGGCGCAAACTTGCTTTACTTGCACATCAGCGGCGAGAGGTGGGGCGGCAGAAAAAAATGACAGCGGTAAGGTGGTCCAGACAAAACACTGTGTGCAAATACTGCAAAAAGATGTTTACTTACACTAACAGAACAACGAATATGACGCACATAATCCGTCAGCACAGTGAAAAACTACTGATTTGCAGCTCTGCTTGCTCTGACGAGTGCTACGGAGATCACACGGTGCATCAGTGTTTTCATAGCGAATGTGTGAAGATAATCTTCAGACTGAAAAAGAAAGTTGTTCTGTTACAGAACCAGGTATTAGATTATTTTTACCATCTCCTTTTCAAATTAGTTTATGCATATTTTAATAATTTGCTTATTATTATTGAATATTTAAAAATGTTCAAGATTATCATTTCTTAAGTGCATCACACTGATACTTATACTAATTATTTATACAAGTAATATTAATTATTTACCTTCATAATCATGTTCAACTCCTGTCTCTATCCTACTATATAATTAGTAATTTTATAATCAGTATGTTATGCCAGTGGCCAGTCCCCAGGAGCAGAGGGCCTATTGGCCTCCTCTGTACACACTGCTCTCTGGTTCAGGAAAGGCTTTCCTCTCCACACCAGCCATCTCAGTCCCCAGTGAAAGAGTTTGTTCATCAGCAGGGGACATTATAAATGTGCAAAAACCTCAGCTTATGCCAGAAAACAGATATGCTGATATTTCTTTAAAAAAAATGTAAAATCCCAGCACAGTTACAGTTTTAGTTTGTTTTTAGTTTGTTTCAGATTAATGAGCCTTCTTTAGGTTGTATTATGCTTTTTTTTGGGAATTTATTTGTTTTTAAAAAGCAATTTAGTTATGGCAGAAAATGTATTATTTTGCAAAAAATGTGCAGCATTTAAGAAAAAATGAAAGGGATCTTCACCTTGAATTTGTTTAAAATAATTTTGTTAAAAAATCGTGACTAAATGGCAGTTAATATTAGCGGTTCTGTATAAAAAATACTGATTATAGGACATCTGAACGTATTGATGAGTAATAATGAATACATTCAGATATCCTATGATCAGTATTTTTACACTGATAACAAACTGCACTGCGAAATGCTGTAAAAATACCCTGCAGTCAGGACTCGTGGATGAATAATAGCTTAGGAAAACACATCGTGTATAACGTCTGAAGCCTTAATTATGGTCTGACAGGTTTTAAATATAGGACGGGTGTTTTCTGAGGGCCCCGTGCCAAAATATTACATTTCTGTAGGTGTGTTTTGTCACACAGAGCAGGCAGGCATTTGCAGAATACCTAAAAGATGTAAAATGAAGATGTTAACCATGCGGGGTGAGACTATTTATACCTTCCCATCAGACCTCAGTGTGAATATACATGCATGTGTGTGTGTGTGTGTGTGTGTGTGTGTGTGTGTGTGTGTGTGTGTGTGTGTGTGTGTGTGTGTGTGAACTAAATCTGTGTGCAGCCGTGTGAGAAATTCACCATATGTTCAGCAAAGTCAGTGCCAAGAAGAAGAATGTAAGAGCATATCCTAGAAATGACATTTACATTTACTGAAATGACTGAAAATGATTGAATGAATGAATGAATGAATATATGAATGAACGATTGAATAAATGAATATATGAATAAATGATTGAATGAATGAATATATAAATGATTGAATGAATGGATGAATGAATGAATGAATGAATATATGAATAAATGATTGAATGAATGAATGAGTGATTGAATGAATGAATGTATGATTGATTGAATGAATATATGAATGAATGAGTATATGAATGAATGAATGAATATATGAATAAATGAATATATGAATGAATGAATATATGAATGATTGAATGAACGAATGAATATATGAATAAATGATTAAATGAATGAATATATGAATGACTGAATGAATGAATATATGAATGAATGAATGAATGAACAAATAAATATATGAATGAATGATTAAATGAGTGAATATATGAATAAATGAATATATGAATGAATGATTTAATGAGCGAATATATGAATAAATGAATATATGAATGATTGATTGAATGGATGAATATGTGATTGAATGAATGATTGAATGAATAAATGATTGAATGAATGAACATAGGAATGATTGAATGAAGAAATGAATGAATGATTGAATGAATAAATTATTGAATGAATGAATGAATGAAT
>CAIGQV010016192.1:641639-689567 GCA_903798115.1 Danio jaintianensis
GTGTGTGTGTGTGTGTGTGTGTGTGTGTGTGTGTGTGTGTGTGTGTGGAAAACAGTAATGCTATAAGACATTCTCCGCACAGGTCAGACCTGGAAGCGCAAGCTGATGTAAGTGTCAAAGCAAATCTGTCAGAGATGTGCAACACACACACACACGCACACGCACACACACACACACAGCAGGACACCCCTGAGTCCCATTTTTCCACCCACTCTTGTTCCTGTGCAAAGACGAATGAATAAAAAGCTGAAGGCCAAAGAAGAAGAGCTGGTCATAACATATTAAGCTGATGTTCATCTCAATAATTCATCAGGGTTTATTAAAGGAACGATCCACTATTTTATAAAATACACTGTTAAAAATATCTGTTTATTAACAGTTTCCGTATTTTGTGATTCACAAGTGTGTTTTCGGTTGTGAATTGCATTATGGGATGTTGATCTCTGTTCTGTCAACTTTTGATGTTGAAAATTCAACTCAATTCAAAGTGACTTTTATTGACATTTTAGTAGTTTATAAACAATATAATGTATAAGAAATGATATGTAGAGAGAAATAAGTCTGTAAAATAGCAGAAAATGTACTGCCGGTTTATTACGAGGTTTTTGTAGCAAGATATAAAACACCAACCCAGACAATATATCTATTATTGTCAGGTGTCTGTTCTGTGTTGTGACCATGTGCTCTTTGTTCTGTTTCCCGTCGTTTCCCAATGTTCATCAGTTTCACCTGTGTTCCTCTCCTCTGTGTTATTAGCCCGTATTTATACCCCTTAGTTTGCTTCCTTCATTGTTCCGGTATTGAGTGAACGTCATTCCTTGTGTCTTCACCCCATGATCGTCATCCCTGTGAATTGTCTTCCTACGTGTGATTCCTGTGTTCCAGTTGTGAGTGTCTGTTTGTAATAAATCTACGTGTTTTTGATAAACTCCTGCGATCCTGTGCCTTTCTTAGAGTCCAGGCGTGACAATTATATTATTAAACTACTAAAAATCTTAATAAAAAGTCACTTTTTGTAACTTTTCAAGGTTAAAAATTGAAGGAAGAAAGATCAAGATCCCATAATGCAATGCAAAAGCATAAATAAACAGAAGAAAAAAAATGAATCACAAAATACGGGAAACTGCTAATTTATGAATATTTTAGGCTCATTTTACGACTTCTTTAGAGTTAAAAAATGGTAAAACACAACCCATCTCTGGGTCTGATGGAGCACTTTTAGCTTAGCTTAGCATAAAACATTGATTCAGATTAGACCATTAGCATCTTGCTCAAAATTTTTGATAATTTTGCTTTTTTAAAGCTTGACTCTTCTGTTGTTAAATCGTGTACTAAGACTGAGGGAAAATAAAACGTTGCTATTTTCTAGGCTAATATAGCTCGGAACTGTACCTACTCTTGTTCCATATACGCCCATGTATGAACATGAAATTCTAGCTAATATATTTAAACATTCATTCATTCATTTATTCTTTATTAATCAGGGGTTGCCACAGTGGAATGAACCACCAACTTATCCCGCATATGTTTTATGCAGCGGATGCCCTTCCAGCTGCAACCCATACACTCTCATTCACACACATACACTACGGACAATTTAGCTTACCCAATTCACCTATAGTGCATGTCTTTGGACTGTGGGGGAAATCGGAGCACCCGGAGCAAACCCACGCCAACACGGGGAGAACATGCAAACTCCACATTGAAATGCCAACTGACCCAGCCGAGGCTCAAACCAGCGACATTCTTGCTGTGAGGCGACAGCACTACCCACTGCGCCAACGCACCGCCATATTTAAACATATATGTAATTCCAATGGTTAAAAAAATATATACAGTCAAGCCCGAAACATATCCCTGGAGGAAACCCACACCAACATGGGAAGAACATGCAAACTCCACACAGAAATGCCAACTGTGAGGCGACAGTGCTAACCACTGAGCCACCGTGTCGCCCCATCATATTCAGTCATTTTATACTCTAGAGATGTCAGACAAGTAAAGACAGCTTGTTCTGCTCATCTTTTCCTCTTTCATTCTCCTTTTTCTCGTCTCTCATGAGAGCTGAAGCAAATGGTGATTTCTGGACTTATTCTGACACAAAATTCAGAATTCAGAGCCATGCGGATATGATGAAAGAGCTGTTTGTGGTGAAATAGAGAGACGGGAAGATGCAAGATGGTGAATTAGGACATGCTTGGGCCAGACATTAATATAATCCACTCATCATGGCAGGAAAAGCAATTAACTGTGGAAATAACAGACGGGCGGATCCTAATGAAAGCAGGTGCGCGAAGAGCTCATGCTAATTTTGTATACATTATTAATGCAATTAACTTCTATCAAACACATATTGCCTGCTTACTTCGAAGGCACAAGAATAGAAATAAGTTTTGTGATTGTATTCGATGGATTTCCCAAACAGTCAACAAGCGTGTAATGTGTGTTTTCTCTGGAGACATGCTGCAGTGTGCTTGTTATTCAGTGTTATGGCTCACTGTACACTCGTTTACTTTGATTGCTGAGTTTAGTGGTGCTCCTGTGCATAATAATCATACACTAATGGAAATGTTTGATTATGTCTGATGTGCAAGTCAAATTTTGTAGGTTTCTCCGAAGTGGGTGGAAAGCCACAGGATTAAAAATTAAACCATGAATCCCAAAACCTCCCACTCAAAAATACACTCGCATACACCGTTTGCTTGATTTAAACCATTCTGCCAGTCAAAAACAACTCATTTAAAGTGACAGGTCTGTCATGAAGTGACATTTCTGTAATCGTTTAGTAGTGTTGCTTTAAGTATCACCACTGAAAACATGTTGCAACTCAGGCTCATTGTGGATCCGTATTCCTGTCTATATTTCTGGAGATCGTGAATTATGTAGCCAGAGTTATGTATGGCTGCATTTAATCTTTAAAACGAATGCTACGGGGCCGTATAACGCCGCCAATGGCTTCTGTTCTTTTTAGCACTACCAGCTGAATGCTTACCTCCATGTGGATGGCTTTTCTGCTGTTACCAGTTTGCCCTGCAGCTTGTCCTGTATGTCGGTGGACTTGGGATGCAGAGGGAGTGGAGTTGACCGCAATGACAAGGTTCGAGTCCGAAGAAGAACGGTTCCAGAAACCAGGTAAAACAAAAGCCAAAAAAACGTTACGTTTATTTATAAACTAACTTCGAGAGGATCATGTGCTTATGATTGTCCACGGCTGGTCCCGCATTAGCTAACACATGATTCACCAATCAGACGATTCCTAACTCACTATAAATAACCAGAGTTTCTTACCTCAGTATCTTGGTCTTAAAGAATACCCCTACTCCCCCCTCCTCTTCTAGATTGGGTGACACGGCGGCCCAGTGATTCGCACTGTTGCCTCACAGCAAGAATGTCACTGGTTAAAGTCCCTACTGAACCAGACGTCATTTCTGTGCGGAGTTTGCTCGTTCTCCCCGTGCTCGCGTGGCTTCCCCGGTTTTCTCCCACAGTCCCAAAACACGCGAACGAAGTAAATTAAATATTCTAACTTGGCATCATAGTCAAGCTCTTAGTAAGCCATCCCTATATCTGTCATTAGCCAGAAATAAGTCAGGGGAGTTCTCGAGATCTACCTGAGCTCAAACTCCCCTCTCGCCCTGCTAATGGGAGGGAGCCCAGGGCTCGAGTATCTTATGAGCTCAGGGCTCTCTCCCGGGACACCATGTCAAACAAGCTTTATTATCAATCATCAGCTAAGTGTGAACTCTTCAAAATAAATGAATAAACAACAGGCTGAACACGTGGTGAAATCACGCAGCCACGACGGCTTTTCTTTTCAAGATTGCTTTTGAAAACCCTATCGGTTGGGTTTAGGGAAGGGGGTGGGTGGGTCAGTCGACAGCAAGCTGGCCTGGTCGGCTGAAGTGTGTATTGTGCCCTCTGGTGGATTAACGCGAGAAGAGGACGCACGAGAGGAATTTGAGATCATCAATAAAAAAGCATACACAGCGGCCTCTGGTGAATTTGCAAAAACAAAAACTGCGAGCAGACGTACCTCCGGTCACGTATTTCGCTGTCCCCAGAAATGTACAAAGGGATATATATCCACAACGAGCCTGGGTTGCCATTATTTGACAATGAAGCAATATTGTTTCAGGCAATATAATTTCAGACAATGATAATATTATTTTGTGTTCTTCAAAAAAGAAAGCCATATAGGTTTCGAATGACACAAGCAATTTTATAAAATTCGACATAAGATTCGACAGACTTCATGCATCTAGTCATTCATTAGATCACTATTTTGTTTAAAACTATTGTTAGACATGTATTAGATTTTCACTGATAACCCCAATTTAGCCTTGTTTTAGCTAATACCTCTATGTTTGGATGTCTTTTTTTAACACAAACAATGCTTACTGGGATGAAGGTTTGTAAATGATTGCAGGATTTCCACTGTTATTAGGTTTTTTTGCTAGTAGGCTACTGGGTTGGAGTTATTTTAATTTATTTTTAAGTCATTTTATTTTAAATTGAGGTCCATAATATTGATGTGATATGCCATGTAAATGTTGGGAGTGTCTTCTCCTGGTGCCACAATAGACAAAAAAATATGGACGTAGTATCTGGGACATCACAAATTAAGCTACAAGTGGGCGTGGCAAACCATTGCCATTTTGTTCGTACATCATCGCACCGACTGGGGGTAACCGAAAAAGGGCAAAGAGGCAGGGCATGAGCGGAGCTACAGATGCCTGCTAGCATTTTGCTTAGACGGGCTTTTCTTTGGGAGAAACGCTTAATACTTCATTACCTGCGATTCGATTGTGTTCTGACCACATGTGCTTGGTTGTGTACTATATTAATAAATTATCTTTGGTCTTTTAAAAACACTGTTGTAATACATTGAGCCACTAAGCATTGTTCTTGACGTTTTTCTACAGGAGGAAAACGCAAATTACTTCCAAATACTTAAAATATAGTCTGCGTAAGTAAATGCAAGGCTATTTATGAAATCCAGGCATAACACTGTATGACTGTTCTATAGCCTACAGCTAATCAATCTGTCAGATTCTGGAGTGCATTCAAGATCTAAAGAAAATTATAAATGATAAATTATCTTAAATAAAACAAATACATTTATAGATATGATATATAAGTATATAAGAATTTCACTCACTATATATATATATGCGGTTAACCAACATACCACTTGATTTCTTGCTTCATCACTGTGATAACAAAAAATCTGTTACCGTCACAGCCCTACCCATTAGTACCAATTGAGCATTGTGTCAACGCCACAGCCTACCTGAGTATTGTTGCTGACCATGTCCATCTCTTTATGACCACAGTGTACCCATCTTCTGATGGCTAGTTGCAGCAGGATAGTGTGCCATGTCATAAAGCGCGAATCATCTCAGACTGGTTTCTTGAACATGACAATGAGTTCACTGTACTCAAATGGCCTCCACAGTCACCAGACTCAATCCAATAGACCACCTTTGGGATGTGGTGGAAAGGGAGATTCGCATCATGGATGTACAGCTGAAGGATTAAGGCAGTTCTGAAGGCAACCCGGTACTAGTAAGGTGTACACACGTGGCGACTCTCTGAATAGAGAGAAAAATAAGAGATAATTAGCTATAGCATTTCTTTTGTTTTGAATCATTTGTTTTTTTGGGAGAGTAGATTATACACAAGCGAATGGAAACCCTTTACAGTTTTAAATGATTTCTTGTGCATATCAGTACAACAGAAATAGATGTAGCTACTTTTAGCCCAATGACACTTGTGTGATATTTGGAGCACAAAGCCTCCTGTAGCCATGTAAACTGATTTGTAAGGTGCATAAGATATATAGCTAACGTTTTGGTAAAAAAAAAAATCATTTAAATAAAATGCGGTGTATTTAATTGACGTAACCTAGTTAAATTTGCATGTCACATCCATTTAACGTTTTCACAAATCAGATAGCTATCCAATAAGAGCAAAAACATGAAGTGACAAAGTGTAAACAGGCCCAAAAAGACCAGCCCAACAACCATGTTACATTCAAAGTTGGTTAAATCATCCTTCTTGGTTTGAACGTCAACACATTGTCTTACCCCGTCCACATGCCAACATGCTTCCAGCTTCTTTAAATCCTTCAGAAAGATTTGTACGCTGGCACCCACTTGAAATCCATCAGCAGACACGTGCCACCCTGAAAGAAAAGTTATTCATATTTTCAGAATTGTGCCAAATATAGACTCAATATGATCTTTTCAGGACTTGTTAGCTGTGTCTCTTCCTCTGCTTTCACCTTTAGCAGGCTTCAGATGTGCTTTTCCTTTACTGTGGAAACTCTGTCCATGCTTTTCTGTCCACATAATCTGATAGCCTGACATTTCTATTTAAAACAGGAGACTCTGTTCTGCCTGATAGACGGCGGCTTCTGCTAGACTGAGATTATATACCGTGATGAACCAGAACATTATGAGTACCGACAGGTGACGTGAGTGATGTTGATCATCTCATAACAAGGCTGAATATTAAAAGGCACCTATTTTACCCCTTTTTCAAGATTTAAGATAAGTCTTTTGTGTCTCCAGAATGTGTCTGTAAAGTTTCAGCTCAAAACACCCATCAGATTATTTATTATACCTTTCAGAATTTTCTGCTCTAAACACACTGTAGCTGTTTCTGTTGCCTGTGCCTTTAATGCTGGTTCTCCCCGCCCACCGTTCCCACGTGCCTGTCAGAGTGTGCCTCAATCTCCGACTGCGTCAGATAAACAGCACAGTGACAGACATGAAGGAAGCAGATCTCACGTAACGTATGTGAGAAATACTACAGTAAGAACTTTCCAAATGATTATTTGATGTATTTGTTGTGGAGTTAATTCTGCGACGATGAGTCACACACAATGTCGTTACAAAGTCCACGCACACACACACACACACACACAGTGCACGCGTTTAACTTTGCACTGTTTTTGTACGGCAAATGTGACAGGATACATGTAATTAGGGATGTGACAAGATCTTGTGTGACGAGATCTCGCGAGATTAATTCACAACGAGATTTCTCTTTGGGGTGAAAAGTTGTCTCGTGAGTTGTGATGTTATGATGGAGATTGAGGGTGAAATTAGCACTGAAGATTGGAGGCAGGATTGGATTTGAACCGCACACCAAGTGCTTTGCACACACCTGGCAACCCAGGCTGCCTCTGTGTTGCGCGTCATTCGTTTGCTTGGGCGGGTGTGACGTAACCGCTTTTTTTTTTTTTACCGGAGTTCAGCGGCTGCCACGTCCAACAGAGGCTACAACTGCAGCCGCACACATTAACCATGCTTCATAACCATGCGATGGAATAGCACTTTAGATACGCTGAAAGTCAAAATCGGGGTAAACACAATTGGAATTAAGACGTGGAGTATTTCAGTCGCATTATTGAAGTGCAGCACAGACACGTAAACACCTTAATCAAACTATTACAATCGTGAAGGGCTTTTAGCCACATTTTACAACAGGATAAGACATACACACAGGGCTGTTTGACACTATTATCTGCACCTACCGAGTCAGTAAAGTACCACAGACGCACACATCTCTAAGCGCGTGCGCGCACACACACACAGCGTTAACTCCTCGAGACTGATCACAGAACACACGTTTATGCTGTCCAGGAAAAAAATATGTTCCCTTTTCATTCAGCGAACGGTATTAAATTACATTAAAACAACTCGCTCTTATCAGTCCTTACTTCATTGTCGCATCCAGTACCTCAGAGTGAGTCATTGGGGCATAAATGAAATGTTGCTGAATGAAAGAGAAACTGCTGAAAAATGAAAAATTAAATATCAAAAATTACATGATTTGTGTTCATGATTAGTTCAATTTGTGGAAATGAGTTCGATTTCTCATGTGAAGTCAGTCAGTAGAGTTTATAGCTAAATATTTTGCAGTGTTTGCATGTCCTTTATGGCATATAATTAATTAAAATAGAAATAAAATACCATTCATTACAATAAAAAAAAAAACCCAAAATTGTTTTGCATTTTGTGATTTTTTTTTTCAATTGAATAAAAATCTATTTTCCATTCATATATTAGCAAAATATTTTGCAGTGTTTGCATGTCCTTTACTGCATAGAATTCATTAAAATAGAAGTAAAATAACACTCATTACAAGTTGATTTTTAAAACTACTGTAAAAATCTCGTCTCGTCTCGTTCTCGTGAACCCAATCTCGTGTCTCGTCTCGTGGAGTAGGCGTCTCGTCACACCCCTAATGGTAATATCCACTGCTGTATGGATATTCGTTATGTTAATGTACAAAATAAACCTGATTTAACGTCCACAAACTGGGATTGAAGCGTCTTCTTCTATAATTGTACTGACATGCGGCTGTGGTGATAAAGACAGTAAAATCGATGTAATTCATTACAAACAAGCACTGTTTTAAAAGCGTTTTAAACTTGTAAAACTCACTCTTGATCACATTTGATGGTGATTGTTGATCACAGTGAGCTGAACAGATCTTTTAATCCCAGTTGCTTTGAGCACGTCCTGTCTTGTGGATATGATTATACGCATTAATACACGGCTGTCAATCAATTCGGTGGGCGGGGAAACCGCACTCCTACATCAAGTTGCGGTGGGCTTCAAAATGGGAGGGATTTGGATCCTACTTTAACGTCAGGAAATTAAAAAAAAAGAGACTTATTGTGTTTCTATAACCCCAATATGACTGTGGACACACACTATACCTACACACACAGTTCTGTCCAAACAGCTTACAAAAGATGATTTTCATCATAGGTGCCCTTTAAAGAATCAGGCAGATTATATTAGCTGGTTTTCCGTCAGCCTGGGTTAATGCACATTTTGAAGTCTCACAAGAGAAACGAGTGATGAAATTGTCAAATTATGAATAAAAATTATGCCTTAGCAAAAATTTGCTTGCTTGAGGTGGTAGGGGGTATATGCAGAAGTATGCAGAAGGACTTTTAATTTTGCAGTAACCTGGGTCAATCGCTTCCGGTGAACTGTATGCAATTACAAAATCGGCGCGTTTAAGGTCTGTTTTCTTTAAAAATCAACGATCTCCACTGACTGATTGATATACAATATAAAGTGGGTCTCAGATTGTACAAGAATCACTGCATTAAATTACATTTTCCCGCGCCATGTCTTTAAAATATGAACATTTATTTTACTGCAGTATTTTCAATGGCGTTTCTGCGCTCGCCTGCTGATCCTGACGGGCGCGTGCATGTAAATGGCTTTTCGCTTTACGCTTTAACAACTAAATGAATGCTGAAGTCTATAATATTTTAATTACATTATAACATCGATGGTGTAAAAGGAACCGTATAAAATTGAAAACTCACATTGACCGTTCACTGGAGGTTTATCGGTATGGGAGGAAACACTAGCTGTGCATATACCCTATTGCAGTGGTTCTCAAACTGTGGTACTAGTGGTACGCGGGCTTCCTTCTAGTGGTACAGGAATACTGGATAATGAAAGAAAAAAATGTATACACTTTTAACCCCTTGACGCGAACGATTACACTGATGTGATCAGCACCGTCTGTTCCCTAAAGCGTACGATCACATCGGTGTGATTAGAATGTTTACTTTAGTTCATCGTGTTATCAGATGCTAAAAATCAACCCGCTTTGGCGAGCCAGAGAAAGAGGTGTGCGGCCGCAGCGCTTGCAGAGCAGATACACGCTAGAGAAGCGCTTTTGCAGACCAGTGCTGTTGTGTTGGCTGCAAACTCAATAATTTGCCCATCCTGCATCATTGGTAAAATAATTATCACAAATGTGTTAAAAAGTTCGTAGTTGTGTAAAATAATGTGTGTTTTCGACATATAAAGTTATTTGCTTTGTAAAGCAGCGTGGCTTTCAATTAATTTGGTATCCCAGATTTAGGCTAATTCATCTGGATGTGATTCAAATGTCGCGGGACACAGAACATAGACTTAAGCAACTTTGCCATGCTTGAAGCTTAGAGGTAGAATATAGCTGTGTGCGGTTAACAAACTCCACGGTCCACTTAAGATGAAATCTCAAATCACGGAAATTCCGCAAGTATGAATGGATAAATCCCGTATGAACTGGTCAAGCAGTGTATTTATGCATGTAATCACTCACTTTTTTTGACACACTCTAAAGGACGAGCAGTAAGCAGATCTAATTTCTAATTTAAATATGTAATTCCAAATCATGTAGCTATTTAAAATACAAGCTGATGTTTAGATTTCAAAGATGTACAAATATGTCATGTGTACATGCCACACATATTTCAAAATTTATCAAAAATGGTTTATATATGAATATGATGACACATAGACTATATTTATGAGGTCCAAGCAACATTTCCAGGTTTCGATGAATAGGTTACTATTTGTTAATACTTTACATTTAAAGTACAGTTTAAAGTACGGTTTTCTTTTTACTTTAAGAACAGTAGCCTACCATCATTAATTAACTTTTAAAAAAGCACATTTTTTAACGTTTCAATTCAATTAAATTCAAGTCAAGTTTATTTATATAACGCTTTTCACAATATAGATTGTGTCAAAGCAGCTTAACATAGTTCTAGTAAAGTCCAGATTTCAGAGTTGAAGTTCAGTGTAGTTTAGTTCAGTGTGGTTTAAATTTCACTGCTGAAAGTTCAAACACTGTAGAGCAAATCCACCGAAGCGCAGCTCCACAAGTCCCGATCCGAGCAAGCCAGCGGCGACAGTGGCGAGGAAAAAAACCGTCACCAATTGACGAAGTGAAGGGAAAAAAAAACCTAGAGAGAAACTAGGCTCTGTTGGGCACGACCATTATTCTTCTGGCCAAACTTCCTGTGTGGAGCTGCAACGTTGACTTTTTTATTTTATTATTTTTTTTTACTTATAAGCACAGTACAGTGTTAATATTCAAAATATTTAAAGTGGCTGACAATAATAATTCTTAATAATAGGAATTATTCTGCCTCGTCATTATGGTAGTACTTGGAGAGACAATCTTTTTCTGAGGTGGTACTTGATGAAAAAAGTTTGAGAACCACTGCCCTATTGGACTGGTGTAAAAAGGCCTAATGTGAATGATGGTCAATGGTCACCCATTATTTAGATTAAAAACAAACACATACAAACAAATCAATCCCTGTGGCTCATAATGGCACACTGAGGTCTTATGAAGCAAAATGCTCAGTCTATGCAAAAAAATGGAACATTATTTACAATATTATTAGCTTCAGCAAACAGTTATTAGCATTCATTCCAGTGTAGTGAGCTTCTGGATGTTTGATGGCACCCAGGTTGTATATTAAAGCTAATTAACCTGTAAATAATGTTTAATTTCATACACAGACCATTTTTTCACTTCAAAAGACGTCAGTGTGTGTTGCCAGAAGCCATGGCTATTGATTTTGACTTTGTTTGTATGTTTATTTTAGCCGTGTAGCCTTTGACTGCCATTATGAATCGCCACAGATTCAGCAAAACAATCTTCATTAATGTTATACTGAAGAAAAAAATGTCACCTACATCATGTATGACACGAAGGTGAGTAAATTAACAGGACATTTTCAATTTGAGTGAACTACCCCTTTAAGGCTGATGGTCATAATACAAATCATGAAAAAAAATATCGATCATCAGGTTTTGTTTGAGCCAGCTCGATCGATGTGTTCATAAAATGGCTAACTTATCAAGTTTACACATTTTTTGTGTTCTCATACCTCTATAAAAAGACCTTTTCAGGGAACGATGTTATTTCTGGTCGCGCACACACACACTGGCTTTTGAACATCACACCTCAATGTAAAATGCATGAGCAGCTGATGTGATTGCTGCTCTATATGATGTTCTCCATGCATTTTTAATCCCGCAGGCCCCCTGCTGGAGACACTTGGAAAACTCCACTTTCATCCACCCTTCCCCCATTAACACTCTCAGGGAAAATCCATCTGCACAATGGGAGGGGGGGGGGGGGGGGGGTTTCTACAGCAGCTGGGATAATTTGGTGCACATCTGACTGCATTACATATAGTATAAACACAAAAAAAACACGATGGCTTAAGTGAAGGAAATGATATAAGTAGCATTAATGCGCTTAAATATTAACTTTAAGGTTTTTAATGTTCTTGCATATTACACATCTTACAACATAGCCTATTAATTCAGACAAATGTTTTATGAATGTCAGTGGTTCATGCATTAAATAGACCATTTTGAAGTAAACAATTACAATGGTCGTAACGTATTTCCTGTTTTCGAGAATCAAAAAGATGTTTGTTTGTTTGTTTGACTTATAGAGCACATTTAAAAACAGCAGACGATGACCAAAGTGATTTACAAAACAACCAACATACAAAATCTATACTTATATTCATTCATTCATTCATTTTCTTTTCGGCTTAGTCCCTTTATTAATCAGGGGTCGCCACAGCGGAATGAACCGCCAACTTATCTAGCATATGTTTTACGCAGCGGATGCCCTTCCAGCTGCAACCCATCACTGGGAAACATCCATACACACTCATTCACACACATACACTATGGACAATTTAGCTTACCCAATTCACCTATTTGGACTTGGACTATTTGGAGCACTCGGAGGAAACCCACGCCAACACGGGGAGAACATGCAAACTCCACACAGAAACGCCAACTGACCCAGCCGAGGCTCAAACCAGCGACCTTCTAGCTGTGAGGCGAACGTGCTACCCACTGCGCCACTGTGCAGCCCATCTATACTTGTATATCTAAACAAAATATGTAAAACAGATTAAAATTCATTAATTGCAATCAAAAGCAAGAGACAGAAGGTGATCTTTTAAATGAGACTTAAAAGCACCAAGGGAAGAGCATGAGCTGATATGTAAAGGCAGACCATTCCACAGACGAGGGGCTGTGACAGAAAAAGCCCTGTCACCTTTTGACTTTAACCGTGATTTGGGAACAACTAGCTGAAACTGGTTTTCCGACATAATTGGTCTCAATGAAGTATGCCAGTGAAGAAGCTCACCAATGTAAGTAGGTGCCAGATCATTCAAACTTTTAAAAAGAAATAACAATAACTTATATTGAATCCTAAATTGGACTAGGAGACAGTGAAGGGATGGTAAAACTGGTGAGATACTAGAAAAAAAAATTGTCCCAGTTAAAAGCCTGGCAGCTGCATTTTGAACCAGCTGCAGGCGTACAATTGAAGCATGCAAAACTCCTAAATACAAAAAGTTGCAGTAGTCCAATCTGGACATAATACAAGCGTTGATGATGGTTTCCAACTCCTTAAAAGACAGAAAAGGCTTCAGTTTAGCAATGCTCTTTAATTGATAGAAACCACTTTTGACGACAGAATTTATTTGCTTGTCAAACTTTAACTCAGTGTCAAAAATAACTCCAAGACACACACGCACACACACACATCTACATTATTATAATTGAATCATAGTAAATACACTGATTATTATTGTTTTTATTACTGTTTTATCCTAAATGTTGATTGTTAAATGTACAGTTTATTCTGATCTATCATTATTGTTTTATTGATTTGTATGAATGATACATTGAATAATAATATGATATATTTAATAATAATATGATATATTGAATAATATATGATTATATTTTATTTAAATATTATATATAAATATATATTTTTTATTATATATGTATGTTACTTTTAATGTAAACTTTATAAATGCTTTGGCAATACATTTGTAACATTTGTCATGCCAATAAAGCAATTATTGAATTGAAATGAATAACTCAAAGACTTTTAGCGTTACTGTGGACCTTAGGCTTAAACGAACCTAGTTGATTAATTGTAGATTCACAGACACTCGGAGGGCCAAACACTAGCACTTCAGTTTTTGATTCATTCAATAGCAAAAAATTACCCGCCAACCATTCCTTAATCTCGTTAAAACAGGTAAAAAAGGACTGTAAAATAGTTTTCTCCCATTTTTATGGGCATATAAAGCTGAGTATCATCAGCATAAAGATGATAGTTTACATTATGCTTCTTATAGATAGCAGCCAAGGGAAGCATGTAGATGGAAAAAAGAGCTGGGCCCAAAATTGATCCTTGGGGGACACCACACTCCATACGGGCAGATGAGGATGAAAAATTTCCTAATTCAATAGAAAAGGTTCTCCCTAAAAGATAAGAACTGAATCAATTCAAAACATTTCCTTGAATCCCAGCCCACAATCTTAAACGCTCAATCAAAATATCGTGATATAATTAACGCTATGACAGCAGTTTTAAGGAAATGCTGCTATAATATGCTTTAATATTAACTTTAAGGGTTTTAATTTTCTTCCCTATTACATATAACTGTCTTACAGCATATTAACTCAGATAAATCTTTTATGAATGTCAGCGGTTCATGATTATATACTATTTTATAGGATGTAAACAATAATGATCGTAACGTAGGCCTATTTCCCATTTTCTGTGAATTAAAAAATGTCCATAGATTGATAATTATGACAGCTATTTTAAGGAAATGCGATGCTGTAAGTAGCATTAATGTGCTTAAATATTAACTTTAAGATTTTTAATTGTGTAATAGCCTACATATTTATTCAGACAAATCTTTTATGATGTCAGCGGTTCATGATTATATAGACTATTTTGAAGGATGTAAACAATAACAGTCGTAACGTAGGCCTATTTCCCGTTTTCTGTTTCTGTGAACCCAAAAATGTCCATATATTGATAATTATGACAGCTATTTTAAGGAAATGCCATGCTGTAAGTAGCATTAATGTGCTTACAGCCTACATATTTACTTTTATGATGTCAGTGTTCATGATTAGACCATTTTGAGGGATGTAAACAGTAACAATGGTCGTAACGTATTTCGAAAATAATTAAAATATTGTTCTACATTTTTAAATACCACAGTTTCAGAGAATCCAAAAGGTCCACATATTGATAATTAATGTTATGACAGATGTTTTAACGTTAAATTATGAATGAATTGCCCCTGGTTACAGTTATGAAATAGTTTGACAAGCAGGAAATGTTTATGGGCCAATGACATCACCACATGGAAATGGTCTTGATTGACAGCTCTGTTTTGAATTATTATTATTTTTTTAAACCAACCTGGTGTGTTACAGGCTAACAAGGCATTCTTTATGAAAGCTTGGTCTAATATTAGGCTTTGACTGCATATATCCACACCACATGGAGCAACATTTTATTCCTATGTATTGGTGGGTTGCTATTAATGCTTGCTATTTTCATATTTCTTAATGTTTAAGATATGAGCAAACCAAAATGTTTCTATTCCTATTTCTTGAAATGTTCCTGCAGGTTTTAGTACAGTCTGTTCCCTTATTTTCTTTGGCGATGTTTACATGGTTGTTGTTAGGGTTTGCTGCCATCTGCTGGACAACATCAAATATGAATTCAAATTAAAAATAATAATAAATAAATAATAAATCAGTGTTACTGCTGACACTTCAATATACTGTAATATTACAACTAAGCAATGTAACTTTTTTTTTGCACTATTTATGCTATAAATATTGAGACATCCATTTACGATAGTTCCTATAGAGTCATTCTTCCCTCACCCTTTACTTGTTCCAAACCTTTATGAAATTCTTTCTTCTGTCAAATACTAAAGAAGATATTTTGAAGAAAGCTGAAAACCTGTAACCATTGTGGTGTCTGGTTGGTTTAATGACATTAATTGTACAAGACACAAAACTTCACTTGTGTATTCGGATGTCCCTATGCTTAAGAAAACAATTAGCAATGAAACAAAACGCAAGAGGAAGGAACGGCGCCTCCGACAGAGAGCCCGAAGGTCAAGCGGACTATCTGGAGGAAATATGGGAACTTTACCTCTAAAAGATGAGATGATTATCCAGCTGGAACGCATGGCAGTGTAAGAATAGCCCTGAAACTGCCCAAATGTTGATTTATGTTTAGTAATATACTCTAAGGTAGCAATTGTATCTATGCATGATGGCTATAAAAGGCTGGAATATACAGAACAGCAGCGCGCTTCTGACTTCTCTATACTGAATGTCTTAGGCCCTTTATTCTCAACGGAGGATACAGTAAAGGATTTTGTTTTGCTATTGTATTTGTGTTTATTCTTCTTTTCCACTAGATTTATGTTATTAATAAAAGTGTATTTTATTAATTTTCTTCACTGGAGTGGACATTGGCTTCATTTACAGAACCCATCAAGATACCTTGTGTGGTAAAGTATGAATCTGATTTATTCCTTGAACAACATAACAATAGACGGTCCTAAACAAAAACTCTAGCTATGAAATATAGCCAAGGGAGGATTCTGGTTTCTTTAATTAATTAGGGTATTAGATAGACAATCCAGAACACCATTGACTTTGTTTCTCATACTATGGAAGTCAATGGTTACAGGGTTTCAGCATTCTTCAAAATATCTTCTTTTGTGTTCGACAGAAGAAAGAAACTCAAAAAGGATTGGAACAAATAAAGGGCGAGTAAATGACAGAATTTTCAGTTTTGGGTGAACCGTCTCTTTAAATACTTACATTTTCTTTTATCACTTTGTAATAGGGGTTGTAATAAAGTTCTACTCAACATATAAGAAGAACTTTAACACTAAATAAACGTCTCAGATTGTCCAAAGACTCCTCGGGATCAAAACGAAGTCTTTTTTTTTTTTTTTTTTGTAATGGAGTGACCTATTAAAGAGATAGTTCAGCCAAATATTTTAATTCTGTCATCATTCACTCAATCATTCACTCACCCTTTACTTGCTTCAAACCTTTACGAGTTTCTTTCTTCTGTCAAATACAAAAGAAGATATTTTTGCACTATTTATGCTACCTTTTTCAGAATCAAAAAAGCTTTATTGCCAGGTATGTTCACATATGCGAGGAATTTGTTTTCGTGACAGAGCTTCTGCTGTGCAACAGAATTACAGAGACAGGACAAAAACAGATAATAAATATATTTTAAAAATAGAAGTAAGTACTGAACGCAAATATACAAATTGACAAGTGTATGTACAGGTATATTACTATATACAACGTTATATGGCAGCTGTTATGTGCAAACTGGCATGTAAAGTATGTTGTTAAATAAATAAGTGTATATGTGTATAAAAAGTAATGATGTTTGTTTCACAGTTACTATCATAAAGTGTTCATGAGATGGATTGCCTGTGGGAAGAAACTGTTTCTGTGTCGGGCTGTTCTGGTGCACAGTGCTCTGTAGCGTCGACCAGAAGTTAAAGGTTCAAAGAGGCAGTGTGCTGGGAGTGAGGGGTACAGAGTGATTTTGGCAGCCCTTTTATACACCATTTTACTACAATAAAATATTTAGAATCATTTCAATGCTATCATTTCACAAAACTGCTTTGAAACTAACGAGTTTTAAAAGCAATTTATATTTTTCATCACAATCAATTAATAAATGCAATAATTGTAAAAAAAAAAAAAAAAAAAAAAAAAAAAAAAAAGCCACCATTTCTGAACATCTGTTAAAAAATAGTAAAAAACAAAGATTATATCTGACATAATAATATAAAATTATTACATAGTTATAAAATTCATTTTCCTTCGGCTTAATCCCTTTATTCACCAGGAGTCACCACAGCGGAATGAACCGACAACTTATCCAGCATATGTTTTACACAGCAGATGCCCTTCCAACTGCAACCCAGTACTGGGAAACACCCACACACTCTCATTCTCACACACACACACACACACATACACTACAACTAATTTAGTTAATTCAATTCACCTATAGCGCATGTGTTTGGACTGTGGGGGAAACCGGAGCACCCGGAGGAAACCCACGCCAACATGGGGAGAACATGCAAACTCCACACAGAAATGCCAACTGACTCGGGACTCGAACCAGCGACCTTTTTGCTGTGAGGTGACAGTGCTAACCACTGAGCCACCATGTCACCATAGTTATAAAAGGTACAATAAAATATTTGTAATACATAAAATAAAGCATTTATAAATACAAAAAAGAAAACTATCACTCATTAAACTGACAAAAAGGACAGTAAAGGCATTTATATTGTTACAAATAATCTATAATTTCATGAAATACAATGTAAATAAATAAAAAATGTATAAAATATAGATATTTTTTCCTATAGACCATTTCAATGTGGTGATGTCATTGGCGCATAAACATTTCCTGCCTGTTGTCAAACTATTTCAAAACTGTAACAAGAGGCGATTCAATTATAACTTAACATTAAAACAGCCGTCATAATATTATTTATCAATATGCGGACCTTTTGGGATTCTCTGAAGCTATAGAAATTAAGTATGTAAAACAGGAAATACGTTAGGACCATTGTTATTGTTTACATCCCTCAAAACGGTCTATTTCAAATTATTGCTGTTCATTTCCGCTTGAATGTTTATAGTGAGAAAAAAATAAATAAATCACCGTTTCCAGAAAAAATACGAAGAAGTTGTAAACATTTTGACATTGAATTTGTATTAAAAACTGAGAGGGAATAATGAGGTGTGAATGCACAGATCATATTAATTTTCTAAAAATGGTGAAATAAAAGGCTCTGCACACGAGACTACAAAGAAATCAAATTTTATTATTGTTCTCTAAAAATTAACATAACTGTAAACTTCATAATAAGCCCTGATAGTTTTATCTACACAAAACATTCTCTCGAAAGCATAGTTCTCTGATATGAAACTAGGCACTTCACACAAAATGGACTAAATGTTAGTTAGCAAAACCTCCTTAAAGAGACAGTTCACCCCAAACTTTTTATTTACTCACCAATAAGTGATTGTAAACCATTATGAGTGTCTTTTCTTCTCTCGAACAAACAGAAGATATTTTGAAAAAAGCTGAAAACCTGTAACCATTGACTTCTATAGTGGGAAAAAACAAATGCTATGGACAAATGCATTCTTCAAAATATCTTCTTTTGTGTTCGAAAGAAGAAAGAAACAATTAGAGGGCGAGTAAATAACAGAATTTTCAGTTTTGGGTGAACTGTCTCTTTAAATGCTTACATTTTCATCCATCACTTTGTAATACGAGTGTAATATGAGTTGTAATAAAGTTCTAATCAACATATATAAAGAACTTCAACACTAAATAAACCTCTCAGATTGTCCAAAGACTCCTCAGGATCAAAACGTTCAGTGTTTTTGTTTTCCTTGTAATGGAGTGGCCTATTAAAGGGATAGTTCACCCATTTTTTTTATTTGGAAGAAAGCTCAAATCCTGTAACCATTGAATTTTTATTTGTTTTTCCTACTATGGAAGTCAATGGTTACCGGGTTTCAGCATTCTTCAAAATATCCTCTTTTGTGTTTGACAGAAGAAAGACACTAAAAAAGTACTGGAACAATTAAAGGGCGAGTAAATGACAGAATTGACAGTTTTGGGTGAACTGTCTCTTTAAATACTTTCTTTCATCACTTTGTAATACGGGTTGTAATAAAGTTCTACTCAACATATAAGAAGAACTTTAACACTAAATAAACCTCTGAAAACCTGTAACCATTGACTTCCATTGAATTTTTCCTTTTCCTACAATGGTAGTCAATGGTTACAGGTTTCCAATATTTTTCAAAATATCTTATTTAGTGCTCAACACAAGAAACTCAAAGGTTTTGAACCACTTGAGGGAGAGTAGACAGTGAGCAAATATGAATTTTTGGGTGTACTATCCCTTTAAGTGTCCATTAGTAAGTCAGCGGTGTCCATTAGTGTCCTACATGCGGTGGATTCTGTCATGTTCCATGAATTGTTTGAGGTTTCTGAGGTTTTCCCACCATTTGAAGAGGAAGGTTTCAGCGATGAGGCTGAACCAGGGTGTGATCTGCAGCTCTTTCCTCTTGGCTTTCTCCAGGATCTCCTTCAGCTCTTCTCTGGACACGTAGCAGTGGCTCTGGATCTCGTTGGGGTCTGGATTCAGATCTACGTCTTTCTGCATGAAGAGGATGTAGTCGATCTCGTGTTCGCCCCAAATGCCGTCCGACTGGGCCTTATAATGTATGCGGGTCAGGTAGGTCATCTCTTCTGGAGGAACCTGGAATAACAAGTAGATTATAGGTTATACAGTTGAAGTCCAAATTATTAGCCCTTCTGAATTATTAGCCCACCTGTTTATTTTTTTCCCCAATTTCTGCTTAATGGAAAGAAGATTTTTTCTTCAACACATTTTTAAATGAAACCGTTTTAATAACTAAGCAATAACTAACTTTGCCATGATGACAGTACATAATATTTTAGAAGATATTTTTCAAGATACTAGTATTCAGCTTAAAGTGACATTTAAAGGCTTAACTAGGTTAATTAGGCAAGTTAGGGTAATTAGGCAAGTCATTGTATAACAGTGCTCTGTTCTAATTAAAAACAAACATTGTTTAAAAAATTTAAAACTGCTTTTATTCTAGCTGAAGGAAAACAAATAAGACTTTCTCCAGAAGAAAAAAATACTATAGGAAATATTGTGAAACATTCCAGTCTGTTAAAAAACGTCTTATGGTGAATGGGTATATTTGTGGGAATAGCTCAAAATAACATTGTATTGGTCAAAAATTCTTCATTTTTCTTTTATGATAAAATGTATTTATTTTTATTTATTTATTCAGCTTTCAGGTGATGTATACATTTCAATGTACAAAATAGAACCTTATGACTGGTATTGTGGTCCAAAGTCACATATAAATGATTTATTAACTCATCCTCCACTTGTTAAAATCTGTTTAAGTGTCTTTCTTCTGTTGAACAAAAGGCGGATAATAAAAAAAAATAAAAAAATCTTACTATAGATGTCAGTGGCATGTCCGAATTCCCTTTTGCTTTTTTTTTTTTTTAAAAAGGGAAAAATAGTTGTTGCACCAGGCGCATGGTCTAAAAAGTGGTCTCCCTAAAAAATGGTCTGCCTGAGGTACAGAAGGCATGGGAAGAGGTAGCGTTTTTTTATATTTATGTAGACAATAATATATTTTTTTACATTTTAATATTACATATTTTTATATTTAAAGATATTTGTGTATTGCTGTACATCCCTGTGTGTGTAATAAGCAATGTGTACGTGCGTTTTGGACACGCACAGGCGTAAACCACTAACACGCAACCAATAAAAACCCTGCGCAAAATACCCAGTTTAGTATAAATGTCACTGTTGACGTTTAGTTTATTTAGAAGGACATTGCTGAAGTCACTGAAAAGCAACTATATAATATATTACCCATTGTTTTCTGTATCAGTACCTGGTCCATGGGAATGCCAAGCTCCGCTTGCAGGCGTCTCTGAGCGGCACGGCGGACCCCGATAGAGTCCTGCTCCTCCAGTTCACTGGCAGTGTGTAAAGGGTGACTACAGCAAGTGTTGGTAAAACAGCCTGCAGAAATACACAGAACACACCAAACTTACTTTCAGGGTTTTATAGGATATTTTTAAGCAATTTTCAAGCAATTCCAGGTGCATTTTCAAACTTTTCTAGCACTTTAAACGTGTGGAAAATTACATATGTGCATACTTCATCACATTATAGTATATGTACGTTCTATTGACCTTATTCTTCAATGCGGAAGTGTTGTTTTAGAACTTCCGATTTAGTTGCGTATGGGAGAAATGACTAGGATTAATAAACGGCAGAAAACGGTCAAACTACTTGCTCTACAAAAAGTGTTTGCATGACTATACAGACAAAGTAGAATAATATAATAAGAAAATATCAGTTTACAACATCAAGCAGCATAACGAGCTGTTTTTAACGTCTAAAAATGAATGGAAGTGAACGAGACCGGAAGTCGTGTGCCAAAAGGTTTCAAATGGCTGCGCTTGCTCGTACGCGGAGAATAAGGTGAATTGTATAATATTCTAGGGGAAATTTGTAAAGCCAAGTATTAAATTGCTGTCATTTACACTCTTAAAATGTAATTTACTTACTATCTTAAATGTGTTAAATTTCTATTTATTTTAACTGTGGCTATTTTCATGGCAATAAAAAGTATATTACAGATATAAACTGCATTAAGCTTTTACAATTTATTTTAAAAAAATCTAAAGCTGTATTTGGATTAATAGTGTTAAAATAGCTTCAAAAGTATGAATTGAATAAAATAATGTTGTGCCGTCACAATCTAATAAAACACGCTGAATAGTTCAAATGCTTTTACAAATATAGGATATTGGAGGATCTTCTCCAAGTATTAAAAAAAATGTGTGTTATCCTGGAGCGACCGATTCTACACCGGGTAAAAACAATCTGGTCGGATCAGGTGGAGAATTTATAGAAGTTTCACTTACCAAAGAAATTTGTAAAATAGATCAATTACGATTTATGAAAACATATGAGAGAAATATTAATGCTTTTATATTATATAATTAATGTTAAAATAACACTGACACAGACCTGGAAAAGTGATTTTGGCATCAGATCTCTGCTGAAGGAGCAGCTTTTCCTCACTGTTAAACAGGAAAACACTGAACGCTCGATGCAATAAACCTGTTGGAGAGAAAGCAAGAAAATCTTTTTTTATTGATGATTTTATAAATGAAAGAATAAGTGAAATAAAATTTTTTTTTTTTTTAAAGTTAAAATTGTAGTCATAATTGTCATATCAGATAAATCTGCCAAAAGTGAACTGTGATTTTATCCACTCCACAACACAGCTGACAACCTGTTTGAATGTACATTGCACATTAATTAATAATAAAACACCATGCACAAATTTAACGTGCATTACCTTTATCGATGTTTGAGTTTAGATGGCAGTTTTTCTTGCTGTCTGCTCCGATCGTTCTGTCATTCTCGTCTATCAGGATGCACATTTCCGCAAGCAACTGCACTTGCTTTTCATCCAGATTATCCATGTTAATCTCCGGCATCCTTACAGGTGAAGTGAACCGTCTGACCTGACTGAAAACACACAGACACACTCAAAAACATGCTCATTTTCAGACTAAAACACTGAAACAAGTATTATATAAACAGTGTAATAAAACAATCAAATCACAAAAAGAGGTTTTTAAGGTTTTCAGGAATAGTTATTCAATCCTTCTGGACAAGATGAGGGGGGAAATAAAGAGACTGCCTGGCAATTTTCTGTTTCCTATGATTTATGTAAAAAAGAAAATAACAAAATTATATATATATATATATATATATATATATATATATATATAATTTTACATGTAAAAATATTATTAGTTTTATTTTATAAGCTACTAATAATATTTCTTCCAAATTAAAATAAAATATTTCTTATTAAAAGCTTCTTTTTTTTTTGCATAAAATAACAAAAGGATGCCACGTTTATATTCTTTTTTTTTTTTGACAACACAACACCAATATTTTAATTTTAAGAGAGTAACCCAAATCAAGAATAACCCAACAAAAAAAAAATCTAAACATTTGTTATTTTAACCAATTGTCATTTTCTGGAAAAAATAAAATAAAATAAGCAATAAAAAAAATAAAAAGCTCTAACTGGCAATATTTTAATTAGAAATTTGGAAGAAATCTTACAAGACCTTTATAGTACAAAACAAATAAATATGCAAGTCAAAGCTGAAATTTTGTATAATTCCAATGTACATATTTTTAATATGTGCATGTAAATATAAAGCAAAACACATTAGTTTTAAGCTGTATCTAAAACAAAGATTTTGATTCAATATAATTTCATTACTTTAAAATGTCTCATAATTCAAATTTGTGTTGCTTGATAATTCTTTGTAATTATCGGAGTCTTTCAAACACTTACTGAAAACTATTTATAAATAAGTTAATTAAAAAAAATAGTTAACCACAATAACAAATACTGTAACACTTGAAAATAAGATAGTGTTATAATTAGGCATGGGACGATAACTGTTCTCAAGGCATACCGCAGTTTTTTAAGTCAAGTTTTTTAAACCCCCAACATTTTCTGTTATACCGTTACTATGGTATATGTAAGATTTAATTTATTTACGTTTTTTTTTTTTTTAGGACAACAGTATCTCCAGCAGAAAAGATATCTAAAGATGCCATTTTAAATTGTAAAGAAATCTGTGTTTTTGAAACTAACGAAGACAGCAGAAGTCAATGATTCATTCATTCATTCATTCATTTTCATCCGCTTTTCCTGGGCCGGGTCGTGGGGGCAGCAGTCTTAGGAGAGAACCCCAGACTTCCCTCTCCCCAGACACTTCCTCCAGCTCCTCCGGGGGGATCCCGAGGCGTTCCCAGGCCAGCCAAGAGACATAGCCCCTCCAGCGTGTCCTGGGTCTTCCCCGAGGCCTCCTCCCGGTGGGACATGCCTGGAACACCTCCCTAGGTAGGCGTCCAGGAGGCATCCGAAACAGATGCCCGAGCCACCTCAGCTGACTTCTCTCGATGTGGAGGAGCAGCGGCTCTACTCTGAGCTCCTCCCGGGTGACAGAGCTCCTCACCCTATCTATAAGCGTGCGCCCTGCCACCCTGCGAAGGAAACTCATTTCGGCCGCTTGTATCCGAGATCTTGTCCTTTCGGTCATACCCAAAGCTCATGACCATATAGGTGAGAGTAGGAACATAGATTGACCGGTAAATCGAGAGCTTTGCCTTTAGGCTCAGCTCTTTCTTTACCACAACGGACCGGTACATCGACCGCATTACTGCTGCCACTGCACCAATCCGCCTGTCAATCTCACGTTCCATCCTTCCCTCACTCGTGAACAAAACCCCAAGATACTTGAACTCCTCCACCTGGGGTAAGGACTTTCCTCCAACCTGGCAACCACCTTTTTCCGGTCAATGTCAATGATTCATTTGAATTATTTAGCCTGACATGTTTACTGCTCCAAAATATCTTAAATGTTTCTCAAAATAAAATATATTGTGTTATAAGGGAAAAAAAAGTTGTAGTTTTTTACCCAGACATTTAAAAATAATATATTTTAGAGCAGTAATCACAATACCGTGAAACCGTGATATTTTTATCCAAGGTTATCATACCGTCAGAATCTTACACCGGCCCATGCCTAGTTATAATAGATGCATTTACTAACACGAACAAACGAAACATTACAGTATTTTTTAAATATTTGTTAATGAAACTAAAGTTCAGTTACTTTATGCTAACTCACAGTAGATGAAGTAATGCTAACAGGTGTAGCTTTGGATTCTAATACATTAGTGAGGAACTTAGATTATTAAATGATGTAAAAGTATTGTTCATTGTAAGTAAATAAATTAACTAATGAAACTATAATGTAAAGTGTGGCTCAAATACTATTTAAATCAGTATTTTGCTCAAACAAACAAACACACAGTTTACCGTTACCAGAGAGAGCTAGTTTACCATTAACACAACGCTATTTAAAGGTCGCGTTACTTAGGCCGTGTAAGTTCTACACCTCATAAAGTGCTGTTTTGTTAATATGATAAGTGATGGTGTGTGTGTGTAGCTCTTACCTGTGTTGTGGAGCAGAAAAAGCCGCAGTTTGAGCTCCGGCGGTATTATTATTGGGTTTATCGGCTCTGCAGAGCAGCGCAGCAGCGGATCTGCGCACCGCCCTTAACAACCGCACCATGAGCGCACAGAAAACTGACCAATCACACTGCAGCTCTACTAACACGCCATCACACCACACACGCGCGCGCAAACACAGCCAACAGAACACCAGCGAGACGATAAACACTCTTTTACAGTGCTGAGGTCTGATGTTTGAGATGTGTGTTTGTGTGTGACGCCTCAGAAAATACAGTAACTTATGATAAAGAAACTAAACGCTGCTGGCTCTGACTCCGACGAGCACGCTGAAGACACGCAGACTATGACGAGGGTTGTGATTGGTGGATGAGAATAAAGGCGTCTTCGGATTGGTGGATGTTCATCTAGGATCTATTCCGGGTTAGCTTGATAGGACTAAAACATAGATATACTCATATATACTCATACATATATATGTATATATCTATGGGAGTAAATTGTTCTTCTTAGTGTTGTTTTATGGCGGGTGACATCCAACTTTAAGGTGCATTACCGCCACCTACTATACTGGAGTGTGAACCAGAATGACAACGAGACTCATATTATATCTATTATATTCTATATATTAGCCCGGTTTCCCTCAAAAATGAAATTAAATAATGATAGTTTTCTGTTTGGCTGAGTATTTGATTGGTTTCTATTGTTTCCTGCTGTATTTTCTTGGATATTTCCCTTTCCTTATTATATTTTTGACATTGACTTAATATATGATCTACCGACTCTTCTACTTGACAATAATCACATAACCCAGTAGGATGTTTCCCAATGACATGTTAAGTTTTATTTAATCTAGTGTGCCCTAGTCTTAATCTAGATACTGCATTATCCTCCAATGTACTTCTCCTTATCCTCTTCATCCGTCCTACTTTCTTTTGAATGTTAAAAAGATGTCTTCCAGTTTTTGCATTGCTCCATTTATTTTGCCATTTAATACAGATTTTATCTTTAATTATTATCTCTTCTTTACTGAATGACACCTCCATAACATTCTCCTGCCTTATTGCATCCTTTGCCAGTGAGTCAGCCATTTCATTTGCTTTAATTCCCTTATGAGCTGGAGCCCACATAAAAGTAATCACTATATTAATCTTTTTAAGCCTGTATAGTACTTCATATATGTCAATGATTAAGTCTTGTCTGCTTTGAGATGAAAATGATTGAATTGATAGTAATGCTGCACTGGAATCGGAACACAGAATAATTTTATTTCTTGGTTTCATTTGTTCTATCCAATGTAATGCTGCTGCTATTGCTATTAGCTCCACTGTATAAACTGCCAGGTGATCTGATGTTCTCCTATTTACTGATATACCTAACGATGGAATAAGGAGTAAAAGCCGAGGGAAATAAAGCTTGAATAAAAGGGCAATAATTACTATTGTTTTTGCATTTCCAAAAACATAATAATTTAGGCCAAACTTAACTCCACTATAGTCATTCACAGGCTGAGAAATGTCCAACATACATTAATAAAAGCGAAGTTAATTAAAATGGCTTTAAAATAAGTTAAATGACACGCACGCACACACGCGCGCGCGTTTTGGACATAAAATCGAACCTATAATTAAATCTAATAATGTGACGTTTATCATTTCACAATATCAAGACAGTGAGACGTAATAATAATAATAATAATAATAATAATAATAATAAGAATGATTATTAGTATTTTATTATTAACAGTATGGTTCATTTTTATTATTTGTATTTAATAAGCCAATTATTTCATATTACCGTTATTTTAAAAGCATGTCGATTTAAACAAGTGGTGTAATTTAGAATATTAAATGTTGTAACACACACCTATGATGATAATAATGTTAGTAGTAACATTTCTTAAATACATTTTCTCGAACATAATAATAATAAATAATATTATTATTATTTGAGAAAATGTATTTAAGAAATAATTTAATATTTATTTTTTTATTTTTTCCACATAAAATGTTTTGGACATAATATTATTAACATTATTTCAGAAAATCTTAAACGAAGGTGTCAAATCCAGTGAAGTAATTGTTTTCATTGTTATGTGTTTAGCATCGAACATATATTATTTCAGCATTATCATATCTCCATGATTTTGGATAGGAATATTACAAATAGATACAGGTGAATTATTATGACGATTCTGGTAGGAATATCCATAGACATGTATGGGAAGATCATTGGGACTTTAATTTTGAAGTTGTACATCCGGTCGTATCTGTTATCATTTCCTCTTGCTTCACAGTCTGCCGATAGTGTCGGGTTTGATCAAAAACACATCAAAGTGTGAACATCCCGGAGTGTTTTTGACAGAATCATCCGCGTGTGTTTCTTTGGATCATGCTGGAGGACTCCAACACACTCCATCCCTACATCAGCGAATGACAGTCGCGCTCAGATCAGCTGAAGCGGTCATAAATGTGAGTATTATTGCAAGCAGACGCGACAGTGTTTGTCATAATGGAGGATTAGCTGATAATCAGGAGAATTACACTTTATCAGCAGCACAGACACGCATGATTGATAACGCTCATCATGTTTGACTGTGTTAGTGGTGTTTAACCGAGCAGGCCAGCTGACCTTGTATCAGACTGATGCGCGTGCGTGTGCGCGCGCGCGTTTTTATGTTTATGATCTAATTTCGCGTGAAACTTATGCAATTATTCATTTTATATAAGTGTGTAATGTGTGTAGAGCAACATAAAACAAGTTTAATTTCAAGCATTTTCTTTTTTCAAAATAATAGTATATTTTATATCTATTGTTTTCCACTTATTAGACCATTGGGGTACAGTTGGTTTTATAGTCGCACAGTTGGACTTTCTTCTTAATAATATAATTTAAGAAAAGTATTCATTGCAAATTTTAAATAGTGAAATCATATTAGCAGCTAATGGCTATCAAAGTATTGTTCACAGTCAATTAAATAGAGATAATGTTGGTTTGGCGGCGCAGTGGGTAGCACGTTCGCCTCACAGCAAGAAGGTCGCTGGTTCGAGCCTCGGCTGGGTCAGTTGGCATTTCTGTGTGGAGTTTGCATGTTCTCCCCGTGTTGGCGTGGGTTTCCTCCGGGTGCTCCGGTTTCCCCCACAAGTCCAAAGACATGCGGTATAGGTGAATTGGGTAAACTAAATTGTCCGTAGTGTATGTGTGTGAATGAGTGTGTATGAATGTTTCCCAGTGATGGGTTGCAGCTGGAAGGGCATCCGCTGCGTAAAAAACATATGCTGGATAAGTTGGCGGTTCATCCCGCTGTGGCGACCCCAGATTAATAAAGGGACTAAGCCGAAAAGAAATGAATGAATGAATGAATGTTGGTTTGACGTAACATAGCATAACAGTAGCATAACAAACAATATAGAGAGCGTGTCACAAGTTGTCACTGTACAAAAATGAACGAATGTGCAAATATAAAACCACCTTTACCTCTATAATTAAACCGCTTTTTTACTGAGAGTGTACTTAAAAACGTAAATGAAGTCATATGTTTTCCTAAAGCATATGGACATCGGAGAAAGCTTTAAAATGAGAAATGCTCATACAACGTAGTAGGAATATAGTGGTATTGCCTTTACTTATTTTTGGACAACATACCATGAAATTACCATGGTAGGCTACAGGGACGTGCGGTGAGGTTTGTGGCTGGTGAGGCACTGATTTATTTTGTATATTTTGTGTTTCATATCAGCATTCTTTATATACACATAGCAGGTACATACTGGGCCAAGGAAGAATGTAAAATGTATAGAGGTTCAGTATGCCTCCCAAAAACACCCAGCTGAATGCTAGACAGCTATAACAAGCGACACACACACAGCATCACGGCGGATTCTCTCTCTCTCACTCACAGCACCACGGCGGATGCGCTCTCTCTCTCTCTCTCTCACACACACACACACACACACACACACACACACACACACACACACACACACACACACAGGATTCGCACACTGCTCTTACCTTTACTTGTAAATGAAGTCTTGAAATGACTTGAATTGCTTTGAACTTATCGAGTTATCTTCTGTCCCATCCTTTAAAGCAAGCCCTTTAGCTTCGGCATTGGTCGTAATTATTTATTACTTCATGTTTTCATTGAAAGTCCAATTTTGAGTAATGCTTGAGCTGAGATATTACATCTGCCATTTTTGCAGTCAATCAAAGCATGGACTGCTTGAACTTTACTTGACTACGTAGAAGAAGAGCAACCACCGAACAGGAATAACCGTGAGCTCACACGCGCGCCCCCTTCATCGAGGCAGAGCTACTGCCTGCCTCACCTCATGTCTTTTCAGTGCGGCTGTACATCAGATCCTAACACTAAATAAGTGATAGACATACGTGAAATACATTACCTATTAAATGGAAAGTGAGAACATATAATAAAAATGTCTACAATGTATAAAAACATTGTAATAAAGCATTACATTGGTAGCATACACTGAGTGAGCAAAAGGCACGCGCTCAAGCCAGTTTGCAAGGGATTGCGCAATCTGACGTGAGGCACAGCTCGGGCTGCCTCACCTCGCTTCCTACGCTGTAATTGAACAGGAAATACGCAAAATACAGCCAGTGATCATAAAAATGATTGAAATTATTTGAATCATACAGAAATTTCATTTATAGCACAGAACAGTGGACAAAAAAACTATTTTATCATTAGTATACATCTCATGATTGCAGGTGAGGATGACCGCATGTCCCTGGTAGGCTATTTCACCTGTTCTTTGTGACATGTATTAAGGTATGACAATCATTACAGGAATTTCCCACGTTAAGCACAGATTTGTGGCACAAGTTATTATTTTAAATAAAATTGTCTTTCCCACTTGACCCTAAAAAAACTAATCAGTGTTATTATAAATACAGTGTCACTTACTGTACAATAAGGGTGTGTTTGCAAAAACAAAGTGATTAAATGTTGAATATGTTTAAGCATATATTCCTAATGAACAGATTCCTAAGTGTTTTTGTTTTCCTCTACTGAAGCATTCTTAAGATACATACAGTACATTAAAAGGTGACATCGGATGTCTGTTTTACACAAGTTGATATGATTTTTTAGAGTCTGTAACTGAATATAACTATAAATGAAAAGTAATTAACTTAATTTGGTTAAATTTCTCAACGGTAGTGTAAATAAACACTCTTTTTACCCTGTCAAAAACACCTCAGTGAGCCATTTCGCTTGATATCTTTTTAAATGCTAATGAGCTGCTGCTCCCCCACCCCTCTCTGAGGCTGAATCAGGTATGGCTGTGTTTTAGCTTATTGATTCGTTCTTGAGGAGCTAAACCAGCACAGTACACACTCCACACTCAACCAAACATCAAGCTTCCTCTGTTGACATTTGTCTGTATGACTGACATGGAGTATTTGAAGCTGTTTTCACACAATAATGACAAAATGCGAGCTCCTTCCGGACAGTTTAATAATAATTTATCATTGCTTGACACTGCAGCCCACCATTATCAATAAGGCGGGGTAAAGCCAGTTTATAAAATATACCCATGTACGTGTAGACTTGGCCTTACATGACAATGATTTTTTTTGTGACTGAAAATACATAACTCTTAAGAATGGAAGTTTTTAAAAATGCCACCTTTGTCGCGTTTGTTTCAACATTTGAAAACGAGAGTCTGTCAAAATGATGACATCATGCTCTTGCAAAGTACGAGTTTAGGGAGGTGACGATTATAGGCAAGCATGAACATATACATGAGCAATATCACACGAGTAGCAGTGAGATATGACTGTATATCAGCACTGGTGGAAGGTGTGCGTTGGCTCGAGTGCCTTAGTGTCCCACCAGTGATGATATACAGCCATATCGCACTGCTACGAGTGTGATATTGCATTTATACAACAGTTCGACGGCATAATCGTGTATATAAAAAAAGAAATTCAAACACGGAGAATCTCAAAAATACTTCTGTAGGAGGAACTACTTTCTTCCGCCGTTCATACACATCTGCAGCTGACCGTCAGAACAGCAGAAGCCGTTACTACTTCACGAACGTTATTTTAGAGAATGATTCTCTGGCATAATGTCTAAAATGATGACAAAACAGGTGATTTTGCTCACATTTTAAGATTATAAGGCTGAACAGCATGAAATGCCATCAGTCTACAGAGATTTCCCAGTATTTCTCTGTTGCAATCAGGATATCACCATAATTAACCCCGAAAAAGCCAAAGCAAAGCAAACACTACCAGACTATTTGTTATAAATGCAGCACTACGAAATGCAAAAGAGATCGACTTAGAGTGTCACTTACCTGTTCTGTAATGATTTGTTCAGCTGTAGTTTGAAATTACGCTGAATTTTTCTCCGCTAAGGACTTATTATGCGGTCTCTGTTGCCATCTTGTGGTGGAACGTCAACGGACTTTGCTCTGCTCAGTATGACAGGCTGATGGCCGCCAACACACTGAATTAAAATAGTCACTGTCCTTATAAATAAACTGCATAGTTGCAATCTAAACAACTACATTCTTGCCTAAAAAAGCATCAAAAGTACATTATGTTGTCCAACAGCTGAAAATATTTGTCAAAGTGTAGTGAGCTGTTTACTTCCACTTTAGTCCCAGTGTGGGTGGAGTAATACACAAGGGTGAAGAGGCTGTACGAGTGCTGATATTGCTTTAATATCTCACGGCTATCAGCCAATCAGATTCGAGAACCAAACAGAACTGTTGTATAAACAACAATGTTTATAAACATGGTAGTGTTGTTGTTGCTCAAGTGTTTTGCTACTGCTTCATCAGCAAAGTGTGAATTTACTTCACATTGCAACCAACAGTGGAAAGACATTTAAGAGCTGGTACACACCAAGCCTATTTGACACCAAACAACTAGCACCCAACTGTGCTGTCTCCTTGCATTGGCTGGTTCCATCTGGACCAAAAACCTGGGCAGTGAACACACCAAACGGACGAAAGCCGACTGAAATGAACGTGCGTTTTTGCATCTGCATAGGAGGACGTGTCTTTCCGCATCACGGGGGCTCCGTATCTGTTTTCTCAGTCAACAAAAAGAAACCGAGCTTATTATATTTGTGAAATGTAGTGAAATTACAGCTGGCCTCTTTGTGTTGTGACTTGAACTTGCAACGTCACTTCACAATGTCACACTCGGGCTCTGATTTGTTGTTGAATAAACAATGAGAGCGCTCTCTTCAGTCGACGGCCAACGCCGATTTGACATGCTGAATCGGGCCAACGTGCTCTGTTGTTAACCTGATGAGAGACGACGTGTGGTACCAAACACACTAGCCTGACTAAAGGCTGAATAATACTTCTGCATCAAGCGCACGCATATGCTCCGTTGCAGCCTTCGTGCGATCACATACCCCTCACCGTGGCTGACGCGCACCTCTCAAAAAATTTAACTACAAGTCACAACGATGCGTAGCGCAAGCTCTGTGATTGGTCGGCTTGGTAGCGGTGCTAAGAGCCGCAAGCCCAATGGAGCGATTGAAGTGTGGAGTACCATGAAGGAGCTCCAGGTGGAAAGTTTTGTTTTGTGTTTACCTTTTGATTAAAGTTGTTGCACGCCTGCCGGTTTCCGCCTCTGAATGAGTGAGTTTTAGCTACTTGTACATTAAGGTAGCATTCAGAAAAAAGCAAAAAAAAAACACCCATGAAGAAACTCGACACAGAGGAACATAAAAACCTGCTGCCAGCTAGCGTTTCGGAAGTGTTATTGCAGAGCAACACAAACAGCATGCAGAAGTATAAATGCACGGTTACGCACAATGCAGGGGCCATGGGTCACGGCGATCACTCGACGCAGAAGTATAACTCAGCCTTAACGCTGACTGATGAACAGATAAAGCTTGGACGGACGACACCGACTGATTCGCGTCTGATAATGTCTGATAATCTAATCTGCAAATATTTGAGAAATTATAGCCGGCCTCTTTGCATATCTTATTGACTTAAATTGTTTACTTGCTAACACTATTGCCAACTAATATTCAGAGTAAGTTGCTAAAGGTTGAACAATTTGTTGCTAAATGATGCTGTGACGTCATTGCGATGATTGAAGCATAAGCAGGCAAAGCCCAACGGCCGACCGTCAGCTTTGTGTGTCCCACCCTTAACACAATCGGCAAATTCATACCCATCATCGTTGATACCCATCAACTGTTCACTAACAAGGCGACATTGCCAAATACTGGCCTGGCATATGTAATAAAGCATTTTTGGTTGTTTTCACGGATGTGAAACGCTGGCTGTTTTGAAAACCTTGTAAACGTGATATTTTGTTGTATATTTTCTCCGATTTTTACATTTTTAAAGACTTTTTACAGACAGCTACACACTGCATGAAAGTAAATGTAAGGGGCCGATCACACTGATTCCATTCTGAGAATGCACTGCTTTTTTTGGTTGACAAGAAAGAAAAGTAGTGTGCTGCGCATTTTATGTCACTAGGCAACCACTGAATCAGCTGTATATTGTGCGAGCGCGCTGCTGTTGACATTGTTATAATTGTAATATTTAATAATATTGTGATATTCAAGATTTGTGAAGTCATAGGCTGCGTCCGAAATTGCCTACTACTCAGTAGGTACTGCATTTGAATTTAAATGTACTACTCGACCATTAGAAAAGTACGTTCTATACAGTATGAATGTGAGTAGTGTGAATGGAACACGGACGTACTACATCCGCCATGTTGTCATGATCACGTGACCTACCCTCGTCAGTTGCGTCGCTTCACTCCCATTCATGAATTCTCTCGCGATGCATCATGGGATAGTGTAGCATGCATCAGATGCACACTTCAGAATCTCACCAGAAGTAGTAGGTCATCCTGGTATTTATCACATACTGTTTTTCGAATTCTATGAATTCAGCCATACTACTCGGCTCGCATATTATTTTTAGCGTACTATATAGTATGGAAGTATGCGATTTTGGATGCAGCCACACAGCTCCGGATAACTCAAAACAGCGACCACTACTAGTCTCTCCTTCATCTTTAAAAGTCTCCGTTGTTGTCTTAACACAAACACTGCTGTCACCTCAGTGGAAACCCCGCCTCTGCTTTCATTTGATTGGAAAATGAAACTGACGCAGCAAAATGTTTCTGCTAGCTCACAGAGCGCAACGGCAAAAATGTGAGGTGCAGCAGGTGGTTAAAATACGAGGAAAAAAACGAATCCATTGAAAAACGATTAAAAAAAAAAAGGTTCCTCTCAACGCAAAAAGCGCGTTTAGTTTGATCAATGCCTAACAGCCCAAAAAAAAGCTGCATAAAGTACACATCCTGATGCTGCAAGTTCATCCTTCATGCATGTATCTCATATGATTTGTTCAAACCCACTCACCCCATCAGCTTGTCCCTTTTACCTGCTCCATCCATCCGTCCACCCTCTCTGTTATTGTAGGTCATGTGAACACTGTCACTCCACGCCTGCAGCTTTTCCCTTCTTCATTGTCATGTTTGTGAACCGATAGATGGTGTTGTTCTGTGTTCAGGCCCCGGGCTTCCTGTTTGAGGTCTTCTTCATCACTTTAAGCAGTCGTCTGAGGATGTGTCTGCTTTGTTTATCATTCACTGCTCTCCATGGCTGGTATTTGTATTTTTTTTTTGCATGCTTTTTAGTTAACATTGTTTTGATATGTAATCATTTTTCATATTTTATGACTTTGTAAACTGCTTCTGCTGATATTAACACACTGATTAAAAATCTGTGTTATTGTGGATAATGGCCTGCTTGCTTTAATTTGATGCCTGGTTTAACCTTTATTTTAACCCTTCAAGAACTCGCCTAACATGATTTTTTTTAATATCACACCCATTGCTTCATCTAAAAATGCAAATATTTTATTTTATTTATTTAAGTAGAATATCAATATACAGGTCATATTTCACCCTGAAATATACAAAAATAAGAAATTATATTAAACTTTTAAAACACCATGCCGTATTTATGTTGTGGTGTTATTGACAAAGCATTTTTTTCCACAATATTTAAGCTAATTAGGATGTACATATTTACATTTTTGTTAATTGCTATTTGAAATCAGCATAGGCCTAGGTGTTAATATGAAAATAACCCATACTTAATACTTAAAAAAAAACAAAATACAGTAGGGCTCTTAGTAATCAGTTCTTTGTTTCAGTTTTTTCCCTGTTTAAGTAATTGTCTAATTAATTTAATTAAAAATATATATACAAAAAAAGTAAAAATAATATATTTTTGTCATTCTACAATAACAATTACACTTAAAGGTGCAGTATGTAAGTTTGACACCCAGTGGTTGAACTAGGTATTGCATTCCTGGATCTAAACAAACGCAAGCGCAGGTTGCCAGATTGAGGACCAGCAGGAGCGAGTCTGATGATCGAGCCTAAAGGCTGATTTAAACCGTGTTCTAAATAAAAGCAACGGCACGCGATAGAAGGAATATTTTCCATATTAAAATGAGTTTTTGTTCTAACCAACACCTAAAATTTATATGTTAGAAACGGCTTCTATTTCTTGCAGCTGAACAACAGAAAACTGACAATGATCACCTCAGGTACTTTATTCAGTGTTAAATGCTAACAATGTGAGTTTGAATGCCATTTTACATGACATTTATTGCCATACTACTGAAAGCAGCAGCAGATAGTTCACCTCAGATCTTGAAAATAAAATAAACCGTTTGAAATTGAACTTTAAAACTGAGAAATAATGCAAACCAAAGATTCAGCATCTACATTTAATAATGTTAAAGAGGTTTAATATGTATTAATTAGATTATAAACCATTTCGTGAGTGAGTGCATATTCTGTGCTTCTGAATTGCTGTATTTAAATTTATGTGGTGTTTCGTCTGGTGCAAACAGCCAAATTGCTTATCACTGCAAATCTCATCACGTAGCGTGTTGTTAGGACACGGGGTTACAATGTAACCTGCTCACCTAATGTTTATGTTCGTAATATTTATATCATTTGCTAATTAATAACCTCATGTGGAACTCTGAATCTGCGTCTCATTTCGGAGTCTGTTACTGTCCACCGGAGGTCGCATTTCGGTCACAGACACATGCTTTCAGAGCGTTTCTGAATGAATGAATGAAATACGCTGTTTTCCACCAAGGCAACCCGCGGTGCTGAAATATAATTGGCTAAGCTGGCATTGGGCGGGTTAAAGGACCAGAACAAAGACAGCCGTTCCGGCACGTAACTCACATTTTCAAAGCAGAATATCTGACTTCAGCATTGTTTTTCAGATAAACATGAATGTTCACTTGGCATGTTTCTTAAATATCTGCAAACATATTATGGTATTTTTATGCTTTAGAAGAATCAAACGCTTACAGCACATTTAATTTGACAGCTTTAACAGTAAGATTTCTAAAAATTGTAAAAAAAATTCTTCCTATTACAATTTTATTATTAATATTATTAACAACATCTAAGAAAAATATAAATATATATTATTATTTTGTACAGTAGTATAAGGCAAATATTTATGTTATCTATATATATATATATATATTTTTTTTTTAAGTTAAACTAAATGTATATTTTGGCCCACAGTTGTAAAGACTCTTGCGGTTTAATTAAGTGTACAATCTTACATTTAATTCATTCATCTAAAATATCCCAAACTTTGTGACACTACGTAATCGTATTCAGCAATTTCATCTCCATTTTTTGCAATAGCTAAATCAATTCTACTCAATTAATGTGCTTAATTACTCAAAACAATAAATACTATCAAGGACCAACATTTTTTTCCTCTCTCTCTTTTCATTGTAAAATGAAATAAATACCACACGTGTTTTTGTCAGATTCATCTTGTCGTTTATAGCCAAATTGACCTGCTCAGTCAGTTTTACAGCGACTTCATTTGTCTTTTATGATATATGCTCAACTACTGTACTCTTAAATCAACCCACAGTAAAGCCAACACAGTCTTCAAGTACGTCACCAACCAACACTTACATATGTGTCTTCCCTCAATATATAACTTATTTACTAGGGCTGCGTGATATTGGAATAATCTGACTTTGCGATATTGAATTTTTTTGCGATAAATATTGCGATATGAATACAGTTTCACCAGATGGTTTGAATTCTCTATTTGACAATTTCTAGGGAGTCTAACAAGTATTTAGGTACAGAAATTGAGTAATCACAATGCAAATTACTAAGGGTTGCCTTCTCTCTAGTCCAAATATCTAAAAAAAATATATAGATTTTTGTTTTCACTTTCAGAAATATTAAATCAAAATTAAGTGAGATTTTCCTTAAAACAAGCTAAATAATCTGCCAGTGTGGTAAGCAAAATAATCTTGTTTTAGGTTTGAAATGCAGACATTTGGACATGAAACAATACAAAAAAAGCATACTAAGAAACGCATTTGTTGTAATAAACACTATATTTTCTTCATTGTATAAATAATTAAATGCAATTAATCATTGTTACGCCTCCAAAGTCATAATTTCTTGTGCCCAAATGTTTTAAACTCTCTTGAAATGCTCTGTCACAGGCCTTATAAACGCATGCAAATAATAAACCTTTCCTTTATTATTAATTAATCTTAGCAGTGACTCTAAAAATCCTGTGGTCAACTATAATCCAGACTCAACATTGTAAATGTGATTATTGCAGATGCGCACATTGCGTTATTGATGCTGAAATATGATATATTGTGCAGCCCTATTCTTTACATACAGTTGAAGTCAAAATGATTCACCCCCTTCTGGGAATTTAGTTTCTTTTTCAAATATTTCCCAAATGACGTTTAACAGAGCAAGGAATTTTTCACAGTATTTTCGATAATATATTTTCTTCTGGAGAAAGTGTTATGTTTTATTTCGGCTAGAATAAAAGCAGTTTTTAATTTTTAACCCTTTAACTACCCCACCAAGAAAAAAATTTTTGGATTGCATTTCTTAACTCCTAATGTCGCTAGTTAACACACTCAATGCATTTTTTATCTACACATCCCGTAATTTCTAAAATATCAGTCTCTACCAAATGGCTGATATGTCGGTTTATGGTAAAAGTACCGGGCTTAATACATAAACTATAAAAAATATGAAAATATGAAGTGTAAGACCAATTTATTTAAAAAATAAAACATTTTTGAATACTAAACTATACTTTTGAATACTACTCCTTTTTTTTTTTTTGAAGTATGCCATAAAATATTTCAGATTCTCATTTAACATGTTTTCTTGTTGTTGTTTTTTTTTTTTTACAATAAAACCAAAATCAAGTGTTGTAGTGCAACAGGATTATGTTTGTTTGATTTTATTTTTTTTGTAAACCAACAATGCTGTGTGTGTAAGCCATTATTTAAAACAGTCATTCTTTAAATGACTTTTACAGTCATTATTTAAAACAGTAAAAACATTGCCAACCATTTGGTAGAGGGGAAGTTAAAGGGTTAAGGTCAATATTTTTAGCCCCTTTAAGCAATATTTTTCGATCGTCTACAGAACGAACCACTGTTATACAATGACTTGCCTAATTACCCTAACTTGCCTAATAAACCTAGTTAGGCCTTTAAATGTCACTTCAAGCTGAATACTAGTATCTTGAAATATATCTAGTGAAATATTATGTGCTGTCATCATGGCAAAGATAAAAGAAATCAGTTATTGGTTTGTTCTGTAGACAATCAAAAACAAATATTGCTTAAGGGGGCTAATAATATTGACCTTAAAATGGGTTTAAAAAATTTTTTTTAACTGCTTTTATTCTAGCCGAAATAAAACAAATAAGACTTTCTCCAGAAGAAAAAATATTATAGGAAATACTGTGAAAAATTCCTTGCTCTGTTAAACATCATTTGGGAAATATTTGGAAAACAAATTCACATGAGGGTTAATAATTCTGACTTCAACTGTATATCCTCCAACAAACACACATTATATTTGTCCTGTGCTGTATAGATGGAGCAAACATTTGCTGTCTGATTTCTCAGTTTCAGGTAGGAAGTGCGTATCGGGACGTCACTGAGGAGTGATGCCTGTTGAAAGTGGAAACAGCGCAGCCGCCCGTCAAGTCAAACAGAAGCGCAAGTCGCACAGTCTCTCCATTCGGAGGACCAACAGCACCGAGCAGGACAGACCAGGCATGCAGAGAGACATGCTGGAGGGACAGGTACCTTTCTGTTTAAACCTACTCTTTAAACCTGTCTAAACCCGTTTAGATCCAGTTTTTGGTTGTATATGCTAGAGGAAACTATTGTGTTGTACTTCTGGTGCGCTGTCAAGAATGAGACAAAGCCAGTTCTGTGACTTTGTTTTGTGTTAATAAAACAGCGAGTCACGACAGCTGGGATATGATATGCGTGTTTACATAGTCAACGTGTTACTGATTGTTTCATAATAATTATTTTTTACATAGTTTGAAATTCATAGTTTTTTCTAGCTGTTGTTTTTTTTTTATTTGCCAGAAGGTTTATAGATTAATCAGAAAGCTAATAATGAAAAATAAAACTAAAAAATAAATTTAATGGGAATTTAATACTATAATATAATATTACTATAACGCTAAAAAATTAATTACTACTACTAGATATTATTTCTACTACTAAAAGTGTTCATAAAGTAATTTTAATTGTAAGTTTTTGATTTTAAATTGTGAATAATAATAATAATAATAATAAAAAGATATTAAACAAAAACACCAAGTAATGACAGCTGGGATATGATATGTGCGTTTACATAGTCAACATGTTATGGTACTTACAGTTTCAGAATAGTTCTTCTTTCATAGTTTGAAATTCATCGTTTATTATTTATTTATTTGTTAATTTTTTATTTGCCAGAAGGTTTATGGATAATTAAGAATAAAACTAAAAATAAATAAATAATAAATTCAATAGGAATGTGAAAATCCATAAAAAAATACTAAATATTAAACAACTATAATATATAATATAATATTACTATAATACTAAAAAATGTGAATGTAGTGCTAAATATTATTTGTACTACTAAAAGTTCAAAGTAATTTTAATTAGAAGTTTTTGATTTTAAATTGTGAATAATAATATAATAATGATAATAATAATAAAAAGATATTAAAGAAAAACAGCGAGTCACGACAGCTGGGATATAATATGTGCGTTTACACAGTCCCCGTGTTATGGTACTTATAGTTTCAGAATAGTTCTTCTTTCATCGTTTATTTTAGTTGTTTTGTTTTTTTTTGCCAGAAGGTTTATGGATTAATCCGAAAGCTAATAATGAAAAATAAAACTAAAAAAGAAAAGAAATTCAATGGGATGTGAAAATTCATCCAAAAATTACTATAATATAAAACTCCTATAATATATAATATTACTATAATGCTAAAAAATTAAAATACTACTACTAAAAGTGTTCATAAAGTAATTTTAATTGTAAGTTTTTGTTAAATTGTGAATAATAATAAGATATTAACAACTTAAAACACCAAGTCATGACAGTTGTGATACAAGCGAGTTTGCATAGTTAGTGTGTTTTGTTTTATTTTATTTTTCCAGAAGGGCTATGGAATAATCAGAAAGTTAATAAAATAGAGAACAAAAATCAATGGCTATGTGAAAATCCATCCACAGATACTAAATATATGTTTAAATACTAAAAGTGTTTAAAGTTATTTTAATTGTATGTGTTTGATTTTAACTTTACAACCAGCCATCATTAAACATGCAAAAAAAAAAAGAAAAAAAAAAAAAGGCATATTTAAATGTTATCACCTAATGCATTAATTTTGGTATTCCTTTAATACTACAATAAGACGTAATATCATAAACTCAAAATTGTAAATAGTAATAAAATAAAAAAAGTACTATATACTATATAAATGTCACAATCGGTGTTGCACCACAGAGACTCAGAGATTATCAAAAACACACCTATTTATTTACAAACTCGCACTTACGACACAGGAACATGGAACACAGCCATCATCGGGGATGAGACAATACAATACCGGACAAAGACTGAACAGAACACAGGAGTATAAATCCACAGGACATAATTGAACTGAATACACACAGGGGTGAGTCACAGGTGGAGATACTGAGACATTAACACAAGGCGGGAAAACAGAACAAAGGAGTCACATGACATAAACATAAGCACATGGAACAAACACGAGACACCACATGACACAACACAGACATGTTTAAATACTATATTAAAACGGCATTTGGATCCATGTGAACATGCTGTATTGTGTGAATTATTTTATCATAAATAAATAAATATATATCATAAAAAGAACTCTCTCTCAAAAAAGAAAGTGAAAATCCAGCACTACGCTCAGGCACATTCTCCAAAACAAATGAATTCAAGTTTATTAATATCATTTTCTGTCCTTAATTCATTTTCTATGTCTTATTAATATAAAATTGTATGTTTTGACACACAGTGTATTGTAATAAAACGCATGCAAACCTTCATTGAACATGCAACATAATAAAATCTGTACTAAATTTACTAATTAAACACTGTAAAATAACAAAAATAGCCTAATTATATTACATTTAAGAAGGTCGCTGGTTCGAGTCACGGCTGGGCCAGTTGGCATTTCCGTGTGGAGTTTGCATGTTCTCCCCGTGTTGGCGTGGGTTTCCTCCGGGTGCTCCGGTTTCCCCAACAGTCCAAACACATGCGTTATAAGTGAATTGAATAAACTAAATTGCCAGTAGTGCATGTGTGTGAATGAGTGTGTATGGGTGTTTCCCAGTACTGTGTTGCGGCTGGAAGGGCATCCGCTGCGTAAAACATGTGCTGGACTAGTTATCGGTTCATTCCGCTGTGGCGACCCCTGATAAATAAGGGACTAAGCCGAAGGAAAATGAATGAATGAATATATTACATCTTAAATTAAATAGAAATGAAATGTAAGAGTAGAACAGAATAGCAAATATTTGAAATGTCGCTGTAAAAATTAAACGCCACAGTCAAAGTCCAAGTCATACGAACAAATGGCCCCGGTTAAGCATTTCTGTCAATGAGTGTTTTCATCAGTGTTTGGGTACTGTAACATATCTCTGGAATTTCCATCCTCTAACACACATCGTTTGTCTTAAACAAGTCTGATATTGACACATACATTCCCTACACAAACATGACTGGAGTTACGTCGGTGATAACAGACGCCTGTGCTCTCGTAAATTAAAATAATCGACAAGCCTTCCATTCAAATGAAGCCCTTGATCAACGACTAGTTCACTTCTAGGTCTCCTATAGTTAAAAAGTTTTCCTGGTTAACCTAATATAAGCCTTTAAGCTGAATACTAGTATGTTGAAAAATAAGTAGAGCAATATTATGCAGTGTCAGCATGGCAAAGACAAAAGAAATTAGTTATTAAAACTATTATGTTTAAAAATGTGTTGGAAAAAAATCTTCTCTGTTGAACAGCACTTGGGAAATATTTATAAAAATAATAAATTTTTTCACAGGCGGGCTAATAATTTTGGCTTCAACTGTATATTATGAAATCGAACAAGTTTGATATTGTTATCATGGGCACTTTGAAATACATTCATTCATTCATTCATTCATTCTCCTTCTGCTTAGTTCCTTATTTATCAGGGGTCGCCACAGCGGAATAAACCGCCAACTATTCCGGCATATGTTTTACACAGCGGGTGCCCTTTCAGCCACAACCCAGTACTGGGAAACACCCATACACACTCACATTCACTACGGCCAATTTAGTTTATTCAACTGACCTATAGCGCAGGTCAGTTCACTGTGGGGGAAATCGGAGCACCCGGAGGAAACCCACGCCAACACGGGGAGAACATGCAAACTCCACACAGAAATGCCAACTGGCCCAGCTGAGACTCGAACCAGTGACCTTCTTGCTGTGAGGTGATAGTGCTATCCACTGAGCCACCGTGCCGCCCGCTTTGAAATACAGTGAATAATAATTTATTACTTGTGTAATGCCTTTTTTAGAATATTCAGTCTGTTGTATTTACAGTGCTGTTCACCACAGCACCAAATGCTTGAAGACTTAAAGAGGACCTATTATGCAAAAATCCCTTTTATAAGGGGTTTAAACACAGTGTGTGAATATAACCAGCTTCTAATGGTACAAATGTATTCATAAAATATTTTATAATCACACTTGAAGGAAACAGTCTGCAGAAACAGTCTGATTGACATTTTCCCTTTGTACGCGTCATCAGAGTGGGAAACCTTTTGAAGAGCACAATCTCATTTGAATTTAAAGCGACAGTCACCAAAAAGGCCAAATTACGATCAAATCCTAAAAGGAGGAGTTTCAAAGAGTTATAAAACATTATCTGTGTGGTATTTTGAGCTGAAACTTCACATAAACACTCATCAGAGATTTATTTTACATCTTGTAAAATAGGTCCCCTTCAATAGCACATTTATTTTCAATCAAATTTTAAAATGATAATCTCTCCTATAACATGCCTGAGATTTTGATCAAAATTGTTGTGATTCTTTATAGGTCTATTTTTCATTAACACTTTGCAGTGATGCTCCGTTTGTTTACATTAGTTAACCTTTTAATCTGTCACTCTGCAGGAAGTGAAAATGACACGTCAAACTGCTGTAAATCTTTAACGCTTTGGCGCACAGATCTAAGCTTGGCCTCATTTTAAAGAAGACACTTTTCAAATTGTTGCTGCAGTAACTGTGCAAGTTTAATAATAATAATAATAATAATAATAATAATAATAATAATATTAGCTTAGTCCCTTATTTATCAGGGGTCGCCACAGCGGAATGAACTGCCAACTATTCCAGAATATGTTTTACACAGCGGATGACTTTCCAGCTGCAACCCAGCACTGGGAAACACCCATACACTACGGCCAATGTAGCTCATCCAATTCACCCAAGCGCATGTCTTTGGACTGTGGGGGAAATCGGAGCACCCGAAGGAAACCCACGTCAACACGGGGAGAACATGCAAACTCCACACAGAAATGCCAACTGACCCAGCCGGGACTCGAACCAGTGACCTTCTTGCTGTGAGGCGACAGTGCTAACTGCTGAGCCACCGTGCCGCCTAATAATAATAATAATAATACAAATGTTTTGGTAACACTTTAGTTTAAGTACCAATTCTTACTATTAACTAGTGACTTATTACCTGCCTATTATTAAGATATTAATTAATTTTACTTTATCAGTACTTAAGTAAGATCTAAACCTACCTACCTTAATATCTATTAGTTATTAATTATTAGCAAATAAGATGATTATTGAGATAAAAGAAATAGCTAATGGTTTGAGAGCCAGAATTAAACAAAGTGACCAATGTAAGGGTTTAGATTTAAGGCCCGTGCAGGGCTCTAACTGTTGCTCAGTAATATTTATCAAAAATATGAAAACATGACATTCATGCTTTCAAATGATATATAGCTAGTGCCGATTTTTCATCTGCTGACAATGTTAATTTCAGCCAATCATTTTTGAGAAAGCGTCACAGTGGTGCAGTGGGTAACACGATCGCCTCACAGCAAGAAGGTCGCTGGTTCAAGCCCTGGCTGGGTCAGTTGGCATTTCTGTGTGGAGTTTGCATGTTCTCCTTGTGTTGGCGTGGGTTTCCTCCGGGTGCTCCGGTTTCCCCCACAGTCCAAACACATGCACTATAGGTGAATTGAACAAGCTAAAATTGGCCGTAGAGTATGAGTGTGAATGCAAGAATGTTTGGGTGTTTCCCAGTGCTGGAAGTGCATCCGCTGTGTAAAACATATGCTGGATAAGTTGGCGGTTCATTCAGCTGTGGCAACCCCAGATTAATAAAGGGACTAAGCCGAAAAGAAAATGAATGAATGAATATCATTAAAAATCCTTATGGCAGCTTATGTCAATATCAAACAAGAAGATTTAAAACATGATGCTGTTCGCTCGCCTTTTTTATTGATACTCAATGTGGGGTAAACTATGCTTTGTGCCTTCCAGACCGTTCTCTGCTCTATAGCTTCATTCATTTTTAAAGAGCGGCCCATGCTGGGCTTCAATTGTCCAGTCAGGTCCTCTGTGGGGTGATTTCTGATTGGCATCTCCTACTGTAAACCGTTCACTGGATTTGGACTATACCGCCTTTCACCCGCTCAGTGCTGGCATTATGTTTTGGGATTGAGCAGGTTTATAAGAATAGACAGCAAGCTGTTGTTTGCTAATTGCCATCACTTTCTCTCTCTCTCTTTCTCCCTCTCTATTCAATTCAGTTAAATTTAATTCAATTAAATTTGATTCAAATGTGCTTTATTTGCATGACTTGTCAAGTATTGCCAAAGCATTGCAGATTACATAAACAATCAATAAATCATAAAGTGATTATATAACATGTATACAAAAAAAAAAAAAACTGCATATACAAATAAGAAATAAAAAGACTAATATGATTGTTAATAAGATGGTGAAAGAGAAAATATATTTTTATTAGTAATAAATTATATTATTAATTAAAATATATTATTAAAATATCTTCTTCCAAGAAATGGTTCCAAGAAAACAAAACTCAAAACAAAACAAAAACTAAAATAAAAAACAAAACAAAAATTAAAACAAAAAAATTTAAATAAAAAACAAAATTAAATTAAAACAAAAACTAAAATAAACGCAAAACAAAAAAATAGCAAAGCAAAACTAAAACTAAAATTAAAAACTAAATAAAAAAAACCTTAAACTTAATTAAACTACATTAAAACAAAACAAAATTAAAATAAAATAACAAAAACTAAACAAAACTCAAATAAAAAACAAAACAAAATTAAAATAACAAAAAATAAAACAAAAATAAAACATGACTGTACATTCATTCAGATTTGTAATGTTTCTAGTTGTTACATAATAGTGTTAAAGCAATTATAATAAAAATACAGTTAAAAATAATAATAAACTGTACACTGCATCTCTGTATCTCTTTCTGTTTTTGTTTGTTCAGTTTAATAGTATTATTGGCATAGAAGTTTTTTTTAACAGTATTGCCAAAGCATATAAATGTAAAATAAAATATGGAATATATTTACTTTAATAAACGAAAAATAGGGGGAAAAGAGAGAAAAAGAAAATACTTTTAATATTAATTTGAACAAATACAATAATTCCTTATGGTGTACACGTTTTGCAGCTAGTTTGGCAAAGTCTCTCTCTCTTCTATCAATCTAACAATCTAGAGTTCAGTCTCTCTCTCTCTCTCTCTCTCGCTCTCTCTCTCTCTCTCTCTCTCTCTCATGAGTGCAGCTGGTATTGACAGAGTGCAGACTGGCTTTGACTCTGTTTTCACCATGAATTCTTGTGTTATTTTGGCATGACGGACACATCATGTTGTTCTGGAGTTGTTAATATGGACGTAGCGCCTCTAAACTTCACAACAGCAATGTTTGTTTGTGGATTGCTTTTCTTTGTGTAGCTTTAATCAGGCTGAAAGACTTTACTTGGGACCTCTTATCCTTTATAATGGAGGTAAGTTGGTTTGGTAGATCAGTTATGGATAGTTTTATGGTTAGAGAGCTCTATTAGTTGTGTTTTATTTTAATGCCCTTTTCAGATGTTACTGTGGTATTTTTCTGTAGTTACTCTATGCAAATGCTGTTAAAATGAGGGTGATTAAAAAAGATTTTCTGCTTTCATTTTGATGAAAAAGAAGAATCGAAGCTCAAGAGATTGTTTTTTTTAATGTCTTAATATGCTAAACATTACATATCTACACATTTTAAGCCATCTTATGTCATTTTTAATGTATTGTTAACAGTTTAATGTATTGATTTATATTGTATTTATATTTAATTATTTATTTGTATCTTTATGCTTCGTTTTTACCCTTTATTGTTAGCACTTTGTTGTTTTAAAGTGCGTTATAAATGCAATTTAATAGAAACAATGTAATTGAATAGACTAAACATTTAAATATAGAATTTCAGAACAGCTGTATATTTAACAATTATTTAAATTCAGTATTTAGGACGGCATGATTTATTTGCATGACTTGTCAGGTATTGCCAAAGCATTGCAAATTACATAAACAATGAATAAAATCGTACAGTGATTATAATTACATGTATACAAAACAAACAAAAAAGACCACATGCAAACATACACAACTAAGGCTAATATGATTTTTTAAATGATCATGAACTAGAAAAAATAATATTAAAGTAATTAAAATAAAATATCTTCTTCCAAGAAATGGTTCCAAGAAAAATAAAACTACTAAGAAAAAATATTATTATTAGTAATTAAAATAAATTGATTACACAATTAAATGTAGAATTTCAGAACAGCTGTATATTTAACAATAATTTAAATGCAGAATTTATATATATAAAGGTATAAAATCTCATTTATATTATTATTATTATTGTATATTTATATATCTGATATAGAAGATATAAAGTTGTAGGGAAAAAAAGAGAGGGAAAAAAAACTGTTTGTCATTTTTAAAGTGTATAATTTTAGGACAGCAAGTTTGTTTTGATTAAAATATGTAAAGTGTAATAATAAAAAAAAGTTACCTTTACAAGC
>CAIGQV010016192.1:698913-719241 GCA_903798115.1 Danio jaintianensis
AAAACAGCTGATGGAGTATACACTAACCTGCGCATTATTCAGTCGCAAGATTTCGTTTGCTCATCATAGACGTGATGCCCTTTAAATTTGTTGGATCTCGCAAGTTTTGGTTACCTGGACTTTCAAATGAAAACCTTAAAAAGATCTTAATTTAGGTTTCAGAGATTTCCCAAAGTTTTGTGGTTTTAGGATGACATGAGGTTGCGTGATCTTTAAAACAAATACTACATTTTATGTATCTCAGAGAATATTTAAATAACAACTTTCCTCAACAGAAACTTAAATTGCTTTTAGCGACCTTTAGATTACAATTAAATCATAAAATTGCAAAACGCATGCATTACTTATGTAGTTACTATAAAAAAAAAACCTTGGGGACTTGGTTTCAAGCTACTTTTCTAGATATTCTAAGTTCAAGGCATTTCATGATTGTCTTTGGACATGTTTTATTGAGCTTGGTCATTTACATCGGGATATTGTTTTGTAATATTAAAGAGCATTTTCACAGGTCTCGATGTGCTTGCTGTGTTTGCTCTTACCTTCAGTGACATTTGGAGCTCAGCTGTGCTTTTTTAGTAGTTAGGCTGCATATTGACATGCTTGCATTCCTTCCTTCAGTCCATCGCTTTCTTGAAGTCATTTGCTTCCTGTGAACGTTAGAACAATCTACATCAATACTTCTTTATTCTGAGCATTGCCTTTTATGGATATTGTTAGGGATGCACTGATAGAGACATTGGCCGATGAATTATAGAGTTCATGATTCACAAAACATCATTATTATGGATTAAAACAGTATTAAAACAAAACTGTATTCTCAAAACTGTTTTACTGGAATAAAGATACTATTTTAGAGTTCAATTTAAGCTTGAAAACTGTCAAATATTTATAATTTGCTTTTTTTCCACATTATAAAAAATGCTAAATGGTCACTGATATGTTGTGCATCCCTAAATATTACAGTATTTTTTTTACTATTAAATGTGTTGTTTACACAACAATATATGTAGTTTCTCATCATTGTAGGTAGCAAATAAAGACTAATATATGGTATCTTACTACGGTATATGGTATACTACTACAGTATTGTGCAACTTATAGTTTGGTCAACTCTAAATGATAAAAGCAAATGATAAAAGCTGTGATTTTTATTTTTTTTTTTCAAATATTCATCCTATTAAATATCTTGATATCAAATTCTATGCAAAATGATCCAATATATGCAAAATACAAAAAATATACATTGCTGTTCCAAAGTTTGGGGTCGGTAAGAAATTAAAACTTTCATTGAGCGATTGGGCGTTACATTGAAGAGATTTCTAATGTTTCGAAAGAATTACTGTTTTAAATAAATGCTTTTTAAAAAATGTTTCTGAAAAATATTCAGCAGTTATTGATTTTTATTTCAATATAAATTGCATTTCAGTAACTGATTCTATTTTATTTAATGGATAATAAATGTTACACGAGACACCAAATCAGCATATGCACTACCTCAAAAAAAGTCTTGTCGTCGATCCCAGTTGTAAGAGCAACAAATAATAACTTGACTTCTAGTTGATCATTTGGAAAAGTGGCAGAAGGGAGATTTTTCCAATGAATCGTCTGTTGAACTGCATCCCAATCATCACAAATACTGCAGAAGACATATTGGAACGCATGGAACCCGCATGGACCCAAGATTCTCACAGAAATCAGTCAAGTTTGGTGAAGGAAAAACCCTGGTTTGGGGTTACATTCAGTATGGGGGTGTGTGAGAGATCTGCAGAGTGGATGGAAAGATCAACAGCCTGAGGTATCAAGACATTTGTGCTGCCCATTACATTACAAACCACAGGAGAGGGCAAATTCTTCAGCAGGATAGCGCTGCTCCTCATACTTCAGCCTCCACATCAAAGTTCCTGAAAGCAAAGAAGGTCAAGGTGCTCCAGGATTGGCCAGCCCAGTCACCAGACATGAACATTATTGAGCATGTCTGGAGTAAGATGAAGGAGGAGGCATTGAAGATGAATTCAAAGAACCTTGATGAACTCTGGGAGTCCTGCAAGAACGCTTTCTTTGCCATTCCAGATGACTTTATTAATAAGTGATTTGAGTCATTGCAGAGATGTATGGATGCAGTCCTCCAAGCTCATGGGAGTCATACACAATATTCATTCTTTTTCCACTGCACCATGACTTTATATTCTATACTGTACATTATTTCTGTTAAGTGACAAGCAAAGTCAGACCTTACTGTCCTAATTAACTAATTAAAAGTCAAGACATGATCATATTTTATTTAGGTAAAATAAGCGTAATCTAGAGGCCTTTGTCTTTCATATAAGCCACTTCTGATACCAAATTATCAACTAGAAGTCAAGTTATTATTAGTTGTTCCTAAAACTTGGATAAGCGACAAGACTTTTGTCAGGTAGTGTATTGAAAATTTTTTGAACTAACAATTGTTTACATTTATTTTTGAAGTTTTGATTTACTTATACCCAAACATTTGACATTTTAATAACATTATCGTATATGATATAAAATAAAAATTGTAAATGTGTCATTGTTTCCACTGTAAACATTAAAAAAAAATATGAACAACATTTTGCAAAATCTAGACTTTTGAATTCAGTTTGCACAATATCTGGACCACTTTTGTAGTATCTAATACATTGATTTATATTAGTGCATTATAATTATTCAGGAGAGGTCATGTTTTACAGTAATTGTACCTCAGAAGATCTTTTCAATAATTAATATGTTCTTATTGGAGGTCTTTCAGTGTATTTTTAATGAGTTTTATGTAAAGTCTGTGATTTCAGCAATTTAAATGTCATTTAATCAATTTAATGTAAATGCAATTTAATTCCATTTAAAGGGATAGTTCACAAAAAAAAAAAAAAAATGTACTCCCTATTTACTCACCCTTCTGTTGAACACAAAAGAAGCTATTTTGAAGAAAGCTGAAAAACTGTAACCATTGACTTCCATAGTATGTGTTTTTCCTACTATGGAAGTCAATGGTTGCCAACATTTTTCAAAGTATCTTCTTTTGTGTTTAACAAAGGAAAGAATCTCGTCAAGGGTGTGTAAATGATGACAATTTTCAATTTTATGTGAACTATCCCTTTAAATTGCATTATCTACTTTGCAACATTTCCCATTTTTCATTTATTTATTTATTTTAGATATGATCCATAAATAAATTTTCAAGTATAATTTTCAAAATGTAACTTTTTTTTTTTTATGTTGTCAGCTTTCGTACATTTTAACAGTATTTGTTTGCTATAGTGGTGTATAATTTTGTTTGTTTGGGTGTTTTACTTTAAAACGATCCCATTTGAGAAGTATTGACAATGCTCTCCAAGACCTTGGATCTTGTTCGAGAGACTGTATGACTGAATGCCGTGGGTTCATACAATCCAGCAGTGTAACCACATGAGTGTAGAGATGTTCCAGTCATGTATGGTTTGAGTATTTCCCCCATGCTTCTGCGCTGCTTACTGTGTCGCTCTCTGTGTGTGAGTGTGTGTGTGTGAAGCTCTGATCGTACGCTCACTCTGGTCTCCATCCCTCAGATTGTGTCCAGTTTCAAAGCCACCACATCACGCGCGGTGTGTCAGCTGGTCAAGGAGTATGTGGGACACCGGGACGGGATATGGGATTTGGCTGTGACTCGGGTTCAACCGCTAGTTCTGGGCACTGCTTCTGCTGGTATTTTTTTATCTTGATATTTTAAGATTTCTGTTGTGTCTCCTTTTATAATGATGTGCGATATCTTACTGAATTGAAAGTCCAATTGATTTAAAAACACTCTTCAAAAAATGTGGTGGGACAACGTCAGTACCACAAGTAGATGGTTTCATTTTGCCAATAATATCTCTTAAAGTAGTAAGAGATACAGGCTCAAACTGCTTCAAAGCCGCAGAGCACATAGTAGTGGTAGATGGATCGAAGAGGGAAGTATGTGATCTCACAGACAATTTTATCAACAAAATAATTTAAAAACTGTTCACACATATCAAGGGAAAACTCTTGACAGGTTGGTTGCAGAGGATTCAAAGCAGCATTAATAGTTTGAAAAAGAACACGAGGCTTATGTGAGTTGTTAGAAATAACATCAGAAAAATACTTAAACATTTTTTATATCCAAATATAAAATATCCAAAGATATCTGCAACCAGTCTTTTTCCCACCGTTTCTCAGCTCGCCTGCATGCCTGTCTTACAGCACAACTTTAGGTTTGAACTGTATAATCCTAAATGGAGCAACAGCATCCAATAAATTTTTACAAGTGAAATTAAACATTAAAATGAACTCTTCAGTTGTAAGGCAGTGAGGGGGTATTGAGCAGCTCTGTTTTTAAAAGCATCACTAAACAGCACAGTGGTTTCAGGACTAAATGTACGACAGCAGCGAGATGGGACACTGGGTTTAGGATTACAAGGAAAGCAGATCTCGAATATTACAGGCATGTGATCAGACAAAAGTGCATCACATATCTCGATATTACACACAGGTAGACCACATGTTAATAGCAGATCTAGTGTGTGCCCATGCTCATGTGTAGGGCTAGTTACAAACTGTACTAAATTAAAAGGCTCAATAAAATTGAACCATAGGTTTAGAGGGACAGCAAACATGTATATTAAAATCGCCAACGATTTTTTTTTGTTATATTTTGAGGCCGATATACCTGAGGTCCGTTCTTCGTACGTGGATTACTCAATTAGCTGGATTTGGTTATTTACAATTTGACATGATCCAGGATCGTTTCGTTCTTCAAAACTCTTCCGAGAGTTGTTGTCATAGCAACAGGTCTGGAAGCTCAAACCTGCTCGGGAGCAGGCTTATTTCATATAAACAGGATTAGATCGGGTCATTTCAAGCAAAGGTAATACTGAAAGCATGTACCGAATGCTGATATTTTCCAACAGTAGTAACCTATAGGCTATATAAACTTGAGAAAATAGTAAAATAAAATATATAAAAATAATAATAATAATAATAATAAATATATATAGATATATAATAGAAGTTTAAAAAATATATATAAATAAAACTTATGCAATCTGCACTCCGAAATAAAAATACAAAAACGGTCACGGGGCGTTCTCTCCCCAAGGGGTTAAGAGAACATTTATTAATATGGACTTTTTAGATACAAGCGTGTACTATTTTAAGGTACTGACCCAGCTGTAGTACAATTTGTGTATGATAATAGACATGGGCAATATTTTCGTTTTTTTATTATTCTTTTTTTTTTAAAGGAATAATAATTTATGCAGCGCTGCACGGTGGCGCAGTGGGTAGCACGTTCGCCTCACAGCAAGAAGGTCGCTGGTTCGAGCCTTGGCTGGGTCAGTTGGCGTTTCTGTGTGGAGTTTGCATGTTCTCCCCGTGTTCGCGTGGGTTTCCTCCGGGTGCTCCGGTTTCCCCCACAAGTCCAAAGACATGCGGTATAGATGAATTGGGTAGGCTAAATTGTCCGTAGTGTATGAGTGTGAATGAATGTGTATGGATGTTTCCCAGTGATGGGTTGCAGCTGGAAGGGCATCCGCTGCGTAAAACATATGCTGGATAAGTTGGCGGTTCATTCCGCTGTGGCGACCCCAGATTAATAAAGGGACTAAGCCGAAGGAAAATGAATGAATGAATAATTTATGCAGTCATGCACATGTTTTGACAGTTGATATGCCGGTGATTAGATGTGTCGCAAAAGTTGCAGACACATTTACCGGTATCAAAATGCAATTTTGATGCAAAATTAATTCAAGCCATTATAAGTTATTCCGTACGCCGATTAAGAAACATGAATAGGCCTACTATTATAAAGAAAATCCGCTCTAAATGTAAAACTATATAAACTGCTAAATGAAAGTGTAAAGCCTGCAGCCCACAACAAATGTGTAAAGGTAATGCGTATCATATTTAACAAACCATTCACTATGAATTTTATGTAATTTTGCTCACATGAATAATTGAATATTAATCAGATGATGTCATTACGCTGCTGTGCCGTAAGCCAGTCGTTGCATTGCTGATCATGATTTCAAGGATTGATAGATCTGTCCTTCACAACACACGCAGCGATCTCAAATCAGTTCATACAGACATTTTAATCTGATTCGCGAACTTGTTTGAAGAACCAAATTAGTCCAGAGATCAGTTATCAAGATTAAAAGATTAAGGATCTGTCAAATCATCTTAGATCATTTAAGTGAGGTACGAAGAACGGACCCCAGTGCACAAAGCACAGGATCAAGATGGTTCATCTTAAAAACATAGAGTTCAAAACTTGAGTAGGCGTATGACGACAACTGCCGACAATTAAATTGCATTAAAAAAAATATTGCAACTCCACCTCCACTAGACCTCGAAGAATTAAAATATGTACAGTCTAGCGGTAAAACTTCTGAAAATGAGCTTGACTCACCAACAGACATCCAAGTTTCAGTTACGCACAGGAAATCCAGATTGTTTGTGATAAAGAAGTCATTTAGAATAAAAGTCTTTACAAGGGAGTCTTTAGACATCGACGGTTTCCAGTTCAGCGTCCGGAGGTAACGGGCATTCACATTCTACTTATGTAAATGTGTGTTTATAAATATATATTTATTTATTGAGTGTTTATATTAATTTCAGTAATAGTATTGAACATTATGTTATTTCTCCTGAACTGTGATCATGATTAAATTTTCTAGCTAAAGCACAGATGAACGCTAAGCTCTCTGTGTGTGATTTATTATTTTTCTCTTCAGATCACTGCTCTATGCTGTGGAGTATTGAGACCGGGAAGTGTCTGCTAAAATACGCCGGTCACGCTGGATCAGGTATGAAACTTTTCACAGTACACAGACTGTCAACATTTCTGCCTTTAACACTTCACAAAAGTGTTGATTTTGTCAACCTGCATTTGGAAATGATTATTTTCATGGTTTTACGAGCTGTAGGATTGGTGATTGTTGTGTACAGTGAATGTTTATTGTCTGTTTTTGCAGTGAACTCCATTAAGTTCCATCCCACAGAGCAGATGGCGCTTACAGGTATGCAGAAACACTTTTTAATGGTTTGCTTTTTTTTTTGGACAATGTCTTATATTTATGTATGTCTTGTTTATTCATATATGTTGGTGAAAAACACATCAATATGTATTTTTATTAAAATGATCAATTGACAATAAATATTTCCACAGTATAGAATATACAACCCTGCAACTGGATTGTAATAAACGTCTTTTACGTTTATATTACAGATTAGTAATATTCGTTTGTCTGTCTGTAAATGATTACAATAGAAGAAGAAGAATCTGTTTAAGTTTGATGAAATAAAATGTACGATTTTTTTTTATTATTATTAAAAAATCTAAATTTTTTTATTCTTAATATTAATACATTTTAAAATAAGATTTTTATTAATATTTTAAAAATAAATACAATTTAATTTCTATATAAATAGAATTTATATATAAATAAAAGAGTAAATTAAACATATTTAGGATACTATGTTAAAATTAATTATTTTAGTCTGTCTGCATATAAATGGTTACATCAGGAGAAGAAAATGGTTAAATTTGATGTAATAAAATTCAAGATTTTTGATTGATATTATAAACACACACACACACACACACACACACACACACATTATTATATTTGTGCTGGGCAATGATTATTATTATTTTTTAATCGCATTGTTATGCACAAAAAAACAATAATGATTTTAAAAGAAATGCAAGAGCAAGTGTATCAATAACAAAAATAAACATACTCCTATAACATTTTAGCACTTAAAATATTTTAAATCTCAACTTCAATGGTGTAATCAAACTGAATTTACAACCAAAGATATTTGCTACTGCCAGGACATAAAAATGTTACCTAATTTGTCATAAAAATTAAGCTATGCTAAGATTTCAGAGGCTTGATCATAACATTATACACACTACATTCTTAATCATCTGAAAATGTAAATGAACTCTCCAAAGGAGTGTGCCAAAGCTTAATGTTACCTGTTTGGGTGCGTGATTTGTTGGCATCAACGGTGTGTACTGAATTGCACGTGATACTCTACTTGAAGTACTTCGGTGATATATAAACTCTACTTTGCAGTAGTTACATATAGCTTTGGTTTTGACAACTGCACCGTTTACTTAAAATGTCCGTTTAGGAGTTCGCTTCTTTTATGCATATTATTGTACCGCCCGGACACCGGTTCATTTGAGAGCTGAGGTGCAGCAGCTGCGGCAGTCTTAGGCCCGCCCCAAATGCTCTCATTGGTTGAGAAATGTGATTGATGCCTTTCCCAAGCCAATCCTAATTAACCACCCAACCTCTTGTGACCTTTGGCTTCCCGGTATGTGTATTTAGAGCCAGTGAACAGCGGAGTTTCAGAATATTAAAAACTAATAAAATACAGCAGCGTTGACGCATACAATAATTGTAATTAATTAATGCGTTAACGCGATAATAACGTGTTAATTTGCATTAATACATGTTTATACTAATAAAAAAAAATATATATATGTATATATATATATATTATTAGTAAATTATTTTATAAATTACTACAATTTAACTTATGTTTATGTATAAATATGTATTTACATATCAAAAAAAGATTAAATAAAACATATTTAGGATATTTTGTTAATGTATTATTTCAGTACATCACGTATTTTCTTTGCAGCTAGCTAACATAAGCAATTGTTTTTTGTTAATTGTTGTGAAAGCAAATAGGGTCAATTTAATTGAAATGACTTGTTGATGCGTCAATGGCGCCATCCAACATTTATTACACATAAAAGACTAAATGCTCAGTTAAGGCACAATGATTAGCCCTCCTTTTAAATAGTTGAATTATTTTTCAAATATTTCCCAAGTGCTGTTTAATGCAGAGTTTTTTCACATTTAAACATAATAGATTTAAAAGCTGTATTTAATAACTAATTTATTTTGTTTTTGCCATGATGACAGTACATAGTATTATATCAGTTATTGTCAAGATATTAGTATTCAGCTTCACACGTTATTTAAAGGCTTAACTAGGTTAATTAGGTTAACTAAGCAAGTTAGGGTAATTAGGCAAGTCATTGAATAACAGTAGTGTGTTCTTTAGACAATCGAAAGAACATGGAGGCTAATAATATTGACCTTAACATGATTAAAAATCAATTTAAAACAAAAAAATATAAATTAAGATAATAATAAAAAAAGGGTGGCTCAGTGGTTAGCACTGTCGCCTTACAAATGCTGGGCCAGTTGGCATTTCTGTGTGGAGTTTGCATGTTCTCCCCATGTTGGCGTGGGTTTCCTCCACAGTCCAAACACATGCAATATAGGTGAATTGGATGAACTAAATTGGCCGTAGTGTATGAGTGTGTGTGAATGTGAGAGTGTATGGGTGTTTCCCAGTACTGGGTTGTGGCTGGAAGGGCATCCGCTGTGTAAAACATATGCTGGATAAGTTGGCGGTTCATTCCGCTGTGGCGACCCCTGATGAATAAAGGTACTAAGCCGAAGGAAAATGAATGAATGAATGAATATTAAGAACAAATATTATAAAAAATATTGCGAAAATTTCCTTGCTGTGTTAAACCGCGCTTGGGATATATTTAAAAACATATTACAATTTCACAAGAGAGCTATTAATATTGCCTTCAACTGTATGTGAGCATCTGCTGATCTCTCATGATGCTGCTAATGATGATTCAGTTATTTCATGACTGAAGGCTGTATTGCATTAAGACTGAGATGTTACTTTCTTTCATATAGATTTGTATTTCCCAGATGCTTTTAAATGTGATTTGATCAATGGCTGTCCTTTTCGTCTAATGTTGCGTCTGTGTTTGTTTTGTCTGTTCCTGACAGCGTCCGGGGACCAGACGGCTCACATCTGGCGTTACATGGTACAGCTGCCGCTTCCCCAGCCTCCAGCAGACATCAGCGTGAGTCTTAAACACTCACACACACCCACAGAGACATGCGTACACACACACACACACACACACACATGCAGACACAGACAGACACATACACACAAAGGCAGACGCAGACAAAGCGTGTACACACAAGCAGGGATGGGCAAAAATACATTGAAATGTATTTTAAAATAAAATACCAAATACCTCAATTTTACATGTATCAAAATAAACTACAAAATACAGCAGCTACAACAAGTATAAAAATAAAATACTGTATTTTGAAAATACTACAAAATACTTTTACATTGGAGTATAACATTTCTTGTCAAAATTTCTATCAATGGGCATATTCGATCAATCCCTGCACCATTAAACTGAAGTAAACAATGTTTGACCGCAACAGCTTTTCTCTGAGCAAGTTTAAGTCAGCACCTCTGCCACCTCATTCACCTCTACTTCTGTACATGGAGGAGATATTCATAAACCTTTGTTTCTATTTCATTTTAGTATAAATTTTGTACAAATTTCATACAGAAAGTCCTGTCTTGAAGATGATCTCTTTAATCACTGTAAAAACCATATAATGCAGATAATGAGTTGGAATATAGTACTATATCGGTTGATCGTGAAAATTGCCACATCTCTTAACAGTCTTATATTTTAAAAGGGTGATATACGTATGAAGAGGTTATTGAAATTTTTGGTTCACATAATTTTTATGCATTTTTATGATGTTATCATGTAGACTTCTTACAAAGTATTTTACAGTATTTTAAAAATACAAGACACTAAAGTATTTTGATACAAAATATTAACCCATTTTCATCAACCCTATCAAATACAAATTACAAAACAATATTTTGCATTTAAAATACGTATTTGAAATACTTGTATCATAAATACTGCCCATTCCTGCACACAAGCGTGTACACACAAATGCGTAAACGCATAGACAAGGACACACACAGACACATATGCGCATGCATGGATTTTAAGTTTTTATGTTAGATTAGCTCGGCTGGGTCAGTTGGCATTTCTGTGTGGAGTTTGCATGTTCTCCTCGTGTTCGCGTGGGTTTCCTTCGGGTGCTCCGGTTTCCCCCACAGTCCAAACACATGCGCTATAGGTGAATTGGGTAAGCTAAATTGTCCGTAGTGTATGTGTGTAAATGAGTGTGTATGGATGTTTCCCAGTGATGGGTTGCAGCTGGAAGGGCATCCACTGTGTAAAACATATGCTGGATAAGTTGGCGGTTCATTCCGCTGTGGTGACCTCAGATTAATAAAGAGACTAAGCCGAAAAGAAAATGAATGAATGAATGAATGTTATATTAGTTCCAGTTTAGCCTTTGGTACTGACTAATCTAATGTACAGTTGAGGTCAGAATTATTAAACCCCCTGTTTATTTTTTTCCCCAATTTCTGTTTAACGGAGAGAAGATTTTTTTCAACACATTTCTAAACATAATAGTTTTAATAACTCATTTCTAATAACTGATTTATTTTATTTTTGCCATGGTGACAGTAAATAATATTTTACTAGATATTTTTCAAGACACTTCTATACAGCTTAAAGAGACATTTAAAGGCTTAACTAGGTTAATTAGGTTAACTAGGCAGGATAGGGTAATTAGGCAAGTTATTGTATAACGATGGTTTGTTCTGTAGACTATCGAAAAAGTAAATAGCTTAAAGGGGCTAATAATATTGACCTTAAAATGTTTAAAAAAAAATGTAAAACTGCTTTAATTCTAGCCGAAATAAAACAAATAAGACTTTCTCCAGAAGAAAAAATATTATCAGACATACTGTGAAAATTTCCGTGCTCTGTTAAACATCATTTGGGAAATCTTTTAAAAAGAAAAACAATTTAAAGGGGGTTTAATAATTCTGATTTCAACGGTATCTGCACAAATATATTATTGAAAAGCATCATATAGAAATATGTGAATAATATATATGAAAATAATAGGTGTACTTATATATGCTGAGCACTGTAAACCCTTTAATTATACAAAAGTGTTGTTTTTTGTTTGTTTTTTATAAAATGCTTGTATATTTTATCAGGTTTTTTTTGGCCATGAAATAGCCTGAAATGGCTATAAAATCAAAATACCTCAAACATTTGCTCTTGTTATTTCCTGTGTGACTCAGGCCTCGCTGGACGATGATGTGGATTTCTCTGATAAAGACGAGGCAGACGGCGACGCCGATGGACCCAATGAATGCCCCACCATCCGCGTGGCCACAACCACCTTGAAGAGCCACCAGGGCGTGGTGATCGCCGCTGATTGGCTGGTGGGAGGGAAGCAGGTGGTCACTGCGTCCTGGGACAGAGCCGCAAACCTGTACGATGTGGAGACCTCCGAGCTGGTGCACACACTCACAGGTGAACATGAGGGGAAATAAAACAACAAAGCTTTTTGTTTATTTTAGGGAATCAATTTTTTATGCATTAACTAATGTGTTTAAGGGGACTCATTATGGCCATTTTTACAAGATAAATTCCCTAGAGTGTGTATGTGAAGTTTCAGCTTATGTTTTATAACTCTTGAAACTGCCACTTTTAGGCTTTGATCCAAATTGTTCTGTTAAAGGTGCAGTAGGTTATTGTCTTTAGAAACATGTTTTGTTGTGCTGGTTGAAAGTCTCTTCACATTCTAATAGTAATGATTAAAGTAGATGATCTAAATGTATTTATACGTATTTTTATATTCTGGGTAAGGCATAAGACTAAAAAATGTTCATCCAGTTAAAATTTGTTGGGCCGACAATTCCCATAGTTCTGATAAGTAGCCCAAACTGTCTGTCAACAAATGTAGATTTGTACATCTGCGCACCAGTTCATGCAGATCACCCGTTTGCGCGTGCACACAAGAAAGTGACCGCGGTAAAAACAAATGCTGAACCAATATTGGAGTTACTTTTGCACACTGGAGGAAGGATGACACCATGGCTGAAGTATTTCTTTTAGAACAGTAATGTTATGTTTTAAAACTATTTTAGTCAGGCAAAGCTGATGTAGATGTGATTACGATTATGCTTAAGTGTTGTTCAGCCACAGAAATCTTCCAGCGAAAGATTGATGTGACTACTTTCAATTTCATAAGGTCCTTTTACAGCATCGATAATGTATATTTTTATTTAGTTTAACAACAAAACAGAAGTAAATAGTGCTATTCCACCTAGCCTGCTTTACTGAGGTGAAGTTGGTTTTACATTCACATCACGTTGGTTCATTTTTGAACAATGACAGCCTGTGACGCGCTTCCTATATTGTTTACCCTATATTGTTTACCACCCTATATTGTTTACTAAATATTCGGTCTGAAATAGCATGTAAGTATGGCTTAGTAATAAGTGTAATTCCTGCACCTGTCAGCCAACCACTAAGCATACAGTAGTTGCTTTAGGACAAAGCACGTGAGAGAGTGAGACCAGCGATCCTTGCATGCATGAAATATTGCACATTATGACACTTTTTGCTTGCTAACTACATAACTGAAAACGTGCTAGATATAATACAGTTTTTCGTTCATTCATTCATTTTCTTTTCGGCTTAGTCCCTTTATTAATCTGGGGTCGCCACAGCGGGATGAACCGCCAACTTATCCAGCATATGTTTTACGCAGCGGATGCCCTTCCAGCCGCAACCCATCACTGGGAAACATTCATTCACACACATACACTATGGACAATTTTAGCTTACCCAATTCACCTATACCGCATGTCTTTGGACTTGTGGGGGAAACCAGAGCACCCGGAGGAAACCCACGCTAACACGGGGAGAACATGCAAACTCCACACAGAAATGCCAACTGACCCAGCCGAGGCTCGAACCAGCGACCTTCTTGCTGTGAGGCGAACGTGCTACCTACTGCGCCACCGCGTCGCCAGTTTTTCGTTCAGAACTGGACGGCAGGGGAGGGACTGTGTTTTCAAAGCTATTATGCTAACAGTTAGCATTTTGGCAGATCACCTACTGTACCTTTAATTGTATTTTATTAACGTCTACCCAACCGTGAACCCAACCATCACAGTTATGTAAAAACAGTGGTTATACAGAGTATTATACATATTATTCTCCCCTTCAGCTACTGTGCCCCCCGCTGCTGGAATCAACTTCCAGAAATGATCAGACGCGCTCCAATATTAGGCACATTCAAATCAAAATCTGTTTAGCTGTGCCTTTACTGAATGAGCACTGTTCTACCTCTGACAGATCGCACTATTATGTCTTTCTTTTCTTTCTCATTCTTTTAAAACAAAGACTATTGAATACACAAGACACGTCACTCGTATAGTTTTGAATGGGGAAAAGTGTAACGGTCAATATGGCGAATGAAGCTCCGCCTTCTAGTACAGGAGCCAATCATCGATCGCTATAGACTGAGGATTATCCGTGGGAGAAGCTCGGACCAGACATGTTTTTACGACAGTTTTTGTAGTCAACAAACGCACTGGAATCTCATCGAATACTTGCTTCACAGACATAAGAATTACACTCACCGGCCACTTTATTAGGTACACCTGTCCAACTGCTCGTTAACGCAAATTTCTAATCAGCCAATCACATGGCAGCCACTCAATGCATTTAGGCATGTAGACATGGTCAAGACGATCTGCTGCAGTTCAAACCGAGCATCAGAATGGGGAAGAAAGGTGATTTAAGTGACTTTGAATGTGGCATGGTTGTTGGTGCCAGACGGGCTGGTCTGAGTATTTCAGAAACTGTTGATCTACTGGGATTTTCACGCACAACCATCTCTAGGGTTTACAGAGAATGGTTTATCCATACAATTATCCAGTGAGCGGCAGTTCTGTGGGCGCAAATGCCTTGTTGAGGTCAGAGGAAAATGGTCAGACTGGTTCGAGCTGATAGAAAGGCAACAGTAACTCAAATAACCACTCGTTACAACCGAGGTCTGCAGAAGAGCATCTCTGAACGCACAACACGTCCAACCTTGAGGCGGATGGGCTACAGCAGCAGAAGACCACACCGGGGGCATTCTGTATGAATGGGGAAACATCAAATTCTCTAAAACAGCTTGCCAAGCTTGCAATTAAATTACATGTTTGGATTCACCAATAAAATTAAACAACAACTGTCTCTTTAGTTTCATTTGTAAACGTTCGAATCACACAAAATCTGCAGAAACTCACGTCTGGTCCGAGACTCTCCCCCGGAGAATAGCCAGTCTATAGCGATCGATGATTGGCTCCTGTACTAGAAGGCTGGGCTTCATTCACCATATTGACGTTACACTTTTCCCCATTCAAAACTATACGAGTGACACGTCTTGTGTATTCTATAGTCTTTGCTATTATTTATTAAACTACCCATTAAATTGTATTGTATTAACCTCTACCCCAACTCTAACCATCACCCTTACCTGTTTGTGTGTGTTCGCAGGTCACGATCAGGAGTTGACCCACTGCTGTACTCATCCGACTCAGCGTCTGGTGGTCACTTCATCCAGAGACACCACCTTCCGCCTGTGGGACTTCAGAGATCCCTCCATTCACTCCGTCAACGTCTTCCAGGGCCACACCGAGTGAGTCACATCATCTTTTTGACCGTCGACATATAAACAACCTGTCAAAATGAACATTTGGTGTGACTTTAAATTGCTGTATGTTTGTATAATATTACAGAGTAAATGAAAGTACTTTTCATAGAAATAATATTGTATAATATATTTATAATATTACAGATAATAATTTTTAAATAATAATTAATTTTAATTATTCATTCATTTTCTTTTCGGCTCAGTCCCTTTATTAATCTGGGGTCGCCACAGCGGAATGAACCGCCAACTTATCCAGCGTATGTTTTACGCAGCGGATGCCCTTCCAGCTGCAACCCATCACTGGGAAACACTCATACACTTCCATTCACACACATACACTACGGACAATTTAGCTTACCCAATTCACCTATAGCGCATGTCTTTGGACTTGTGAGGGAAACCGGAGCACCCAGAGGAAACCCACGTGAACACGGGGAGAACATGCAAACTCCACACATAAATGCCAACTGACCCAGCCGAGGCTCGAACCAGCGACCTTCTTGCTGTGAGGCGACAGCGCTACCCACTGTGCCACCGTGCTGCCCTAATTTTAATTATTACAATGTTATTATTATTATTAGTGATAATAATAATAATAATAACAATTGTATATGTATTAAATAAATAAATACATATTTTTTGTACTAAACCATAGATAAAAAATGTTAAACAATATTGAATTTCTTAAATGAATATTTTTAAAATAATGTTTTCTATAGTCATCATATTTTAATACAATTTTCAGTTCTTAAAGTTTTATGATTTTATTGATTAAACATGCTTTAAAAAAATTAATTAAGATATTAAATTTAAAACACCAAACAAAATGTGATAAAAAAATAACACAGAATTCAAAACATCCTAAAATATTATTTAAAAATTTAGTATATATTATTATCATAATAATGTAAATTTGCAATCAATTTGGTAATTCGGATATTTTATGATTCCGTTTTTTACATGCTTTTTGATTACTACAATTACTTTTAACCATTAAAATGCTGAGCAGAATCTATATTAAATTTAGGTCATTTTTAGATTTATTGTTGTCTGTTGCATATTTATACAAATTATGCAAAATATGTTATGTTTGTCATGATGGTGATTAGAAATATGTTCTGGGTGATGCATATAGGTGCTGTTACAGTTAATTAAAACTGCTCAAATTGTTTTTGTGAAAAAATATTGAAATATTTATTAAAATATTGAAATTATTTGTGAAATATAACATTGGCAAACTTAAAAATAAACAAAAGTACTAAAATATATGAACTAAAACTAAAATAAAAAAGTAATTAAAAGCTAAATTATTATTATTATTATTATTATTACAATATTTTAAATGAATAAATACATTTGTTAATTTTTAATGAATTCATTTGAATAATTATTACAATGTTATTATTATCATTATAACAATACTTTTTAATTGATAAATACATATTTTTGTTTTGTTAATTGTTAATGTATTAATTTTAATAATTATTTAATAATTATAAAAATCAACAAAATAAGTACTAAATTATATGAACTGAAACAAAAATATACATTTATTAGAAGCTAAATTAAAAAAATAAAAAAATTCTTAAAAAAAGTTTTCGCTTTATTGAGGTAAAATATAAAATCTAGATATAACATTTGATTTATTTATTTCGAACAGAAAAATCATACACAAAACAGTGCTTTAAACAAAATACATTTCAACATGGTCGAAATGGAGCGGGATGAAGCACAAGCTTATTATTTTCCCCACCCCATTACCACACACATCATTCGTCTATTACTTCAAGTTATTTCTTCTTTTACTTATCTCTTCTTTTACATGACATATTTTATTATTTTGGCATCTTTGACATATTTTATGTTTGATTCCATTTGTACATTTACGTTTTATAACATAGACCCCCCCAAAAACAAAGTATTTCAAACAGCCATTAATTGAATGTCATCATACCTTTCTCATTTTATTCTTTCTCAATCACCTCTATTCATCATTATATTCCTTTAATAATATATATTTATACAACTTTTTAAATTGATTACTATCCTGACATTGTTTCAGAATCTGTTCCAGACTGTTCCATAATTCCACACCACATACAGACATACACAAATCTTTTAAAGTTGTCCTTGTTTTCAACCTCCTAAAATGTTGTTCTTCTCTCAGATTATATCCCCCTTGTCTTTCTTCAAAAAACTTTTGTATGCATTTCCTAAGTAATTTATTCCTAGCTTTAAACATAAATTGTGCTGTTTTAAATTTAACCAAATCATTGAACTTGAGTATCTTCAATTTAAAAAACAAAGGATTTGTATGCTCCATTTCAAAAGTAAAAATATTGATATTGTGGGTGGCCGTTGCTAAGGTATTCTCAGATATTTCTACACTTTCGCATTGCTATCCAAAATAAATCAAGATTAAAAAGCAAATCAATATTCAAAAATGCCAAAATAAACATGAATTTGTCATCCAAATTCATCACAGACATTCATTTAAATGACATTTTACAAATAATACATTACCCATGTGCTCCACTAGATGGCAGTGCATGTACAGTAATTACACAAGCGCCTCAGCACACACTCATTTCACACTTAACTTAAATTGTATTCCCATACATCTCCTCTAAACTGTGTTAAAGCAAACCTTTTACCGTCTAGCAGCGTTTGGTTTTTATTTCCCGTCTGAGTGAGTTTTTTTTGTGACGTGTAAATGGGTTCTGTGCTGGTAGTTATGGCTGGTCAAGGCGGCGCTGCACTCTTTTGATTATGGAGGATTACACGCCGCTCATTATGTCCAAGCCTAACATGTATAATTCTGTCAGATCCGGCGTAATGCTCTCAAATAGACAATCAGCGTAATGAGATTAGCGGCGTAGCACACTGACAGCCCCGCCGCGCGAACTCAATTACTGTCCTTCACCGGCACACACACACACACTGTTCATTCAGCTCATTCATTACTCGCTGGACTCATGTCTGAGCAATAATGTGCTGCGGAGTCAATATAGTCACAGCTTGAAGCCATTGTTACACACAATATAGTGCAGTCTATATTATGTAAGGTATACTTAACTACTGGCTGTTGAATTAATACGAATACACAAACCTAAGCCGCGGTCACACTGCACTTTTTGCCCTATAGACTTCCATTCATATGGATTTTATTCCATATGAACACATTACAACAAGAGAAATATAAATCACACAATATTCATTCATTCATTTTCTTTTCGGCTTAGTCCCTTTATTAATCTGGGGTCGCCACAGCGGAATGAACCGACAACTTATCCAGCATATGTTTTACGCAGAGGATGCCCTTCCAGCTGCAACCCATCACTGGGAAACATCCATACACACTCATTCACACACATACACTACTGTCAATTTAGCTTACCCAATTCACCTATAGCGCATGTCTTTGGACTGTGGGGGAAACCAGAGCACCCGGAGGAAACCCACGCCAACACGGGGAGAACATGCAAACTCCACACAGAAACGGCAACTGACCCAGCCAAGGCTCGAACCAGCGACCTTCTTGCTGTGAGGCGATTGTGCTACCCACTGCGCCACCATGCAGCCTAAATCACACAATATGTCAACAGTAAATATTATTACAAGTAGAGAATAAATTAAATTAAATACAGCCAGAGGAATAAAATTGAAATAAAATTAAGAAATTTCCCAGTGATGGGTTGCAGCTGGAAGGGCATCCGCTGCGTAAAACATATGCTGGATAAGTTGGCGGTTCATCCCGCTGTGGCGACCCCAGATTAATAAAGGGACTAAGCCGAAAAGAAAATGAATGAGTGAATGAAAATTAAGAAAAAAAAAATATGATGGTACAGTTTGCTTGTTAATATTGAGTTTGCAGATATTCTTAGAGGCCTTGAGAGCTTTTATCGATTTACATTTGTATACCATATTGCAATACTGTTCGAATTGGTTAATGAAATGAAAAAAATTTGGTTTACCACCCCACCACTTCATTATGTGTATATGAAATTTTCCCATTATAACCATTGAATAATACAATAATAATAATAATAATAATAATAATAATAAAGATGATAACAATAATAATAATAATAATAGTAATAATAATAATGATAATAATGATGATGATGGTGGCTCAATGGTTAGCACTGTCGCCTTACAGCAAGAAGGTCGCTGGTTCGAGTCCCGGCTGGGTCAGTCGACATTTCTGTGTGGAGTTTGCATGTTCTCCCCGTGCTGGCGTGGGTTTCCTCCAGGTGCTCCAGTTTCCCCCACTGTCTAAAGACATGCGCTATAGGTGAATTGAATAAGCTAAATTGGCCATAGTGTATGAGTGTGCATGTGAGGGTGTATGGGTGTTACCTAGTGCTGGGTTGCGGCTGAAAGGGCATTCCGCTGCTTAAAACATATGCTGGATAAGTTGGTGGTTCTTTCCGCTGTGGCGACCCCTGGTTAATAAAGAGAATAAGCCGAAAAGAAAATGAACAAATGATGATGATGTTGATGATGATGATGATAATGATATAATAATAATAATAATAATAATAATAATTATTATTATTATTATGATAATAATGAAAACTAATATTAAACAATGTGATTTAATAAGAAAATTATTTAAAAAGCAAACATTTATTAAAGATTCAAACTAGATTAGAATATAATTAACAATAATTATGATGATGATGATAATTATAATAATAATGATGATGATGATGATGATAAAAATAAGATAAAACAATTAATAATCAAACTAGATTAGAATATAATTAACAATAATTATGATGATGATGATAATAATAATAATAATGATGATGATGATAATAATAAAATAAAACAATTAATAATCAAACTA
>CAIGQV010016192.1:720839-749596 GCA_903798115.1 Danio jaintianensis
TCTCTTGCTCGCTCACTCAATCTCTTGCTCGCTCACTCAATCTCTTGCTTGCTCACTCACTCTCTTGCTCACTTACTCACTCCCTTACTCGCTCGCTCACTCACTCCCTCCCTGACTGCTCACTCACTCACTCACTCACTCTCTTACTTGCTCACTCACCCACTTACTCGCTCACTCACTTTCTTACATGCTCACACACTCCTTTACTCGCACACACACACACTCACTCATTACCAGTAACAACAGGGTGCATGTCTAATTTTTCCAGCCTAAGACTCTGAAACTGCTGTACAGTTTCTAATAGTGAGTGAAGTTTAGCTCAGTTGTGCAGTACAGCTCACATATGCTTGTCTCCCTTCACTAATCTAGAGCATCAGGACGCACCATGAGCGCAGCATTACGACATATGGACACTTAGATGAAACATTCAAGCCTTTGCCCACTGTTTTTCTGCTGTTAACAGCATATGCAGTGGAAACTTTACAGAGTGGCATTTTCAGAGCTAGCTAGTGTATACTGGTGCTTATAGAAATGGTGTGTGACCAAAGATGGAAACTTGTATCTGAAGGCTCCTGTGTACAACCAGGGCGCCAATTACAATTCAATTCAATTCATCTTTATTTCTATAGCGCTTTTACAATGTAGATTTTGTCAAAGCAGCTTAACGTAGAAGATTATAGTAAATTGAAACTGTGTCAGTCCAGTTTTCAGAGTTTAAGTTCAGTTTAGTTCAGTTTGGTTTAATTTTCACTGCTGAGAGTCCAAACACTGAAAAGCAAATCCACAAGGCGGTTTGAGTTTCATTTTTAACAGCAGATGGCGCTCTAGGCTAGCTTTTAACTGTACACATAAATGCTGTCGAGGAAGAGAACTAGCACAGTTATGTAGTTATGAGTTATGTATGTTGAGTTAACGCTGAGTTATGTATATTGTAGGGCTGTCAATATGGCTGAAAACCTAAATTCTAATTGATTTCGTAAAAAAACTAAGCAAAATTTGAATTCAAAAGGCAATACTTAATGTTACAGGAAAAGGTACTGTCTGATATACCCACAAGAGGGCCCTAATGATAGGGTGCGAGTTACAGGGGAGCTTGGGGGAGCTTGACCCCCCCCCAGTTAATGCTTGATCCCCCTGAATGACAACATGTGTGGGGGGGGGGGGGTCAGCCCTTTAGTAGTAAGAAATAGCTTTCTCTGATCTCTGATCTATATCTTAAATATTAATAATTAAAAATGTATAATATAAACATACATTTGACCCCATAACAGTTCATACCATTGCGAATGCATAATCGCGCCAATCAATGCTAGGAAAAATATCATTCAACAGTCTGAAACTGGCAGTTCTAGAGCAACGATAGACACCTTAAGTATTCACAAAACATTTTTCTTGTAAAATAGGTGTTTATATCTGCATGTAGCCTAAAAAAAAGAAAAATTGGACACATAATTTGTATAGTTTGACAGTAACCTCTAAAATAGTCACTAAATATCACTCAAAACACTGAAAATGTATACATTTTAGGGTTAGGCGATGTCGACCAATTTGGCATTGTACGATGTCTAATGTGAAACATCGCGATGGACTATGGCATCGTCGTCATAGGCGGCTTATGAATAATTAATTAATTTATAACAAATGTATTATTTGTAGGCTACCGTTTCAACTACCTGACCCGCATGAACTTTGTTTTATCCATAACCAAATCATAAATAAATATAGATAAGTTACACACAAATTACCACCTGTCAATCAGTTTTTCCGTGGGACTCTGGCAAGGTGATCTGTGTCGTTATAATGACGTCGACAAACTTAGTTGGTAAAAAAGGTGCACAACAAACAGGAACCAACCAACAGTATCTGAGGCTTTCGCTAAAATTACTAAGTACAAGCGTGAAAGTGAAAGATTGAAGCAGTGTACTGACGCTGTGACACGTTACCTGATAGATTCAAAAGAACGAAGAGTCGTTAGATGGAGACAAGATTAATTAAACATCACGTTAAACAACCATAGTGAGATGAAATCCAGCGGTACATCCTTGATAAACTGTCAGACGTGCACTGCTCTCTGGGGTTTTGTGCTCAGCGGGCCCGCTCACTGCTGGAGCTCAGACGCGCATGTACGCTGCAGCGCATGACTGTGTGTGTGTGTGTGTGGTCACTTGATGTGCGTTTTCAGCGGTATAGTATGGAAGGAGGGCTTTTCAGAAATGCTAGATGAAACGCCAGTGTGGACGTGGATCGTTTTCGTTTCGTTAAGACGTATTAGTGTAAACGGGGCCTGAGGCAATGGACGATGGCATTGTCTATCGACCTAACCCTAATACATTGTATCAATAAATTAGATGTAATTTAAATACATTTATAAATTTAATTCACTGACGGTCAAGATGATTGAAGTTAGTTGTTATTTAGCGGTTGTTATCTCGGAATAACATACCTTGGAATGACGCAACTAACCAATCAGAATCGAGTATACCAGACAACGTGGATGTAAGTATATTGATCTAATCGTATTCACTGACGGTCAAGATGATTGGAAGTTAACGGTTATTTAGCGGTTGTTATCTCGGAATAACATACCTTGGAATGACGCAACTAACCAGTCAGAATCGAGTATTCCAGACAATGTGGATGTAAGTATATGGATGTAAACGTATTCACTGACGGTCAAGATGATTGGAAGTTAGTGGTTATTTAACGGTTGTTATCTCGGAATAACATACCTTGGAATTAGACTAGAGTATTCCAGACTGGCAAGTAATAACTAACATTAACTAATGAAGCCTTATAGTAAAGTGTGACCTATAATTTGGAGTTCCACAGAAGGTGCAAGTCAGTGAGAGTCACACAGGTATGATTTTTGACATCTAAGATAAATTAAGTCTTCACTAGGCCTTACGACTTGTTGTTCAACTTCAAATGTGACCTTATGAATCCGTCCGGGCTCTCAAAAGGACAGCAGAATGGCCTGAAATGCCGTCTCATGATCATCTAATGATGGTGCAAATGCTAATGAGTGGCACAATACAAATGAAACATGACAAAAGTGTCGCTGTTCGCCGGGGCCCGTAGTGTTTGCCGCCTCATTCCTCTTTCATCTGCAGGGCATTTCCTGTCAGAGTCGCTCTCTCTCTGTCAGGATGCGTATGAGAGTATCATCAGTGTGCTGGATTTCAGACAGACAGAGGGAGACACACCTGCTGTCTTGGGGAATGTGTCAGAATGGGTTTCTCATTGAGGAAATATCACAGCTGGTGTCTCCTTTGAGACAGTTCATGCAGATTCTGAATGACAAGCCCACCTATTTTTGTTTCTCAGACGTAGACTAGTTCATTCATTCATTCATTTTCTTTTCGGCTTAGTCCCTTTATTAATCTGGGGTCGCCACAGCGGGATGAACCGCCAACTTATCCAGCATATGTTTTACGCAGCGGATGCCCTTCCAGCTGCAACCCATCACTGGGAAACATTCATACACACTCATACACACACATACACTACGGACAATTTTAGCTTACCCAATTCACCTATACCGCATGTCTTTGGACTTGTGGGGGAAACCGTAGCACCCGGAGGAAACCCACGCGAACACGGGGAGAACATGCAAACTCCACACAGAAATGCCAACTGACCCAGCCGAGGCTCGAACCAGCGACCTTCTTGCTGTGAGGCGAACGTGCTACCCACTGCGCCACCGCGTTGCCCTCCGTAGACTAGTGTTAAAAAAAAAAATCGGGCAGGAGGCTAAAGGGCCTCTAGGTAAGGTTAGGTGATTTAAAGGGGTCATGAACTGAGATATCAACTTTTACTTGAGCTTTTGATATATAAGAGGTCATCATACTAAAACAATATCCTGTAAGTTTCAGACCTGAAATTGTCCTTGTTACTGAAATAATAGCTTTTGTTGACACCAGGCTGAAAAAAATGCCAGATCCTGGAATGTCACTGTCTATGATGTCATAAGTAGGTTAAACACCACCTTCTCTGAACAATATCAATGGCTGATTCTGTAGCTCCACCTACTCTCTTACTCTAATCTGTGCCTTCAAAACTGATATGAATATGTTTTGTTGTACAGAGAGAAGGTGTGTAACCTTGGACACTCATGCATGCAATATTGCGTTTATATAATAAAAATTTTTGACTTCGAAGCCTGATAACATTTAAAGTCAAAATGCTAAGCTTAAATAGAGTCCTAACTTCAGACATATATGATAGGATGTTGCTTCTTACACCGGCAAAATACGAAATTGAAAGCAAACCATTTAAAAGGTGTGAAACCATTTATCGTATATGTGCCATTTGCTTGTGTCTGCATGACACATTTAAAGATCAATACCATAGATATCCAGTGACACCTATTGTAATTGTTAGGGCTTCAATCTGTTCATATACATTTTCATGTAGTCGACAAAACTTTCCTTTTGTTTCCTTGAAAGTCGTCATATTTCACAATTATGGATTTTTATACATCTCAAACAGTGTTTCCCAGCATCAGCAAGAGCATGTAATCACATACATCTTCTTCAGCCATTGTTTTAAAGAACTTATTATACTCCAGCACTGGATCTCTATTAAACACACACGCTGCTCTTCCTCTAATGAGTCTCGACCTTGCTTGTCAGTGGTCCCAGGGGAAACGGAACATTCCCAAAATATCATTTGAGTTGTAATAGGATTTTAATCAAGCTTTTAATCTATTATCGGGCCCACCGCCGCCACCCCTCCACACCCTTACTTTCCGGTGGCAACCCGCAATGTCAGAAAGTGTTTCCACGCTTCACTTTGGATGTGAACTGTGCCGAAGCGAGCCGAGCAAGGCTGTTAAATGTGGCCAAACTCAAGTCCAAATCTTTAATGCAGCGGGAATTTAGTCCCTAATTAAACCTTAATATCATGTCAATTCAAATTAGCACGGCTAGAGGCGAGTGGAGGACCAGCTCTGGCCCCCTTTTTTTTTTTTCGTTTTTCTCTCCCTCGCTCTCCCGAGAGAAGGGAATACAAAGAAGAGAGAAATGTCAGCAGGGAATGACGTGATGGATTAGAAATATTAAGGTCCATTAAATGGAAGTGTGTGTGCTGAGCGGAGCAGTTAAATGTGCGCTGTGACCCTGAGGGTTGCTGACATTCCTGCTGTTCACCCAGACTGCCTCAAATCACACACACACACACACACACACACACACACACACACACACACACACACACACACACACACACACACACACACACACACACACACACACACACACACACACACACACACACTCTCTCTCTCTGCCTCATTTTGCCTCAGCTGCTGGTGTTCTCGTGCCCTCGTACAGCAGAGCAGAGGGTGGTCTTTCCAACCAGGGAAAGATGAGTTTAATTTCATAATTACAATAATATAATTTGTTGGGAAGATTTAATTTCAGTATCAACCAAGACACTCAGAGTATTCACATGCTGTATGGTCTCACTTAGCCAGACTTTTGACTAGGCACATAAAGTCTTGTCCACATTGTATCTGTGTCTTGAAGGGTTTTGAAACTGATGCTTCACTATGTGGCCAACAGATGCAGAAATTTGCTCATTCTTTACTTTTATCAAATATTTATGAGTTTCATTCTGCTGTTGAACACAAAAGAAGTTATTTAAAAAAAATGTTGGAAACATCACCCAGGGCTGCCCAAACTCGGTACTGGAGGCCTGGTGTTATGTATAGTTTAGCTCTGACTTCCTTCAACACACCTGCCTTGAAGTTTCTAGTATACCTAGAAAGAGCTTAATTAGCTTGTTCAGGTGTGTCTAATTGGGGTTGGAACTAAACTTGCAGCACACTGGCCCTCCAGGACCGAGTTTGGACAGCTCTAATGTAACGATTGACTTCCAAGGTAGGGTTGTCAAACGTATCGAGTTCGGTACCAATCGGTACTGAAAAAAAAAAAAAAACGTCCATTCCCCACTAACATTTGAGGGATGTTGAGGGTGTACTTAAACACAGCTGATTGGCCATTGTGTTTACATGCTGTTCACCAAGTGACAAATGACATACGAGTGATCCACTGATGGATCGACTGATCTCCGTAGCTTTGAAACGATTTAGTGTCCGTCTTTCTGTGTTTGCACTTGGTGAACAGTAATGAAAAATGGTGAACCGATGACAAATCACAGTCATTTCTGTTGAGCTGTTGAACACAATGGCCAGTCTTCAATAGGGTGTTTAAGTACACACTCAAATGTTGGAAATCTCAGTACTGATTGGTACCAAACTTGATACTTTTGACCACCCTATTCCAAAGTGTTTGTTTTTCCTACTATGTAAAATTGTGGTAACCCCTGCTGTAGAGGACTAGTAGGGCTCCGAAATTACACCACTTTTTAAAAATATATTTGTTGAGGATGTAACTACTGTTAAGTCTGCCTTTGGGAATACAGACAGAAGTTAACATGATGTGCTTCCTGATCCCCTGAGGACTGTAAAGGGCTGTGAATAAGGCTGGGGGAGATGACCTTGGGCACTCTCTAGTCACTCTGTAAGGTAATTTTTCATGCCGGTAAAAGAGAGAGTCTATCTTGATTTAAAAAAAAAAAAAAGCTTAGGTGCTGAGCTAGTTACTTTTAGGGGACTTGCCGTTTCGCTGATGTACTTCATCCAAAGTCCCTTACACCACACGTAATTCAGGGACAATCCCTGCCGGAGAGTTAATCGTCTTGCTTAATGCAATTATTACCCCGAAAGATTGTCATCTCAGTAATACAGCATCCCACGATTCCTCGGTGACTCATGATCAGGATTAAATTGGTGTGCTTCACATTAGACCAAGATCCTTGACTTTTGCGACGTCAACTGTTGTTTCAGAACAATCCATATGGATCTCTCATATATTCTTGTGTTTCCAGAGTTATATTTTTGGTTTGGAGGTGTTGAAGAGTGATTGGAACATGTCTGAGGTGTGTGTGTGAGGTTTTATTGACATGCCACATTGTGGGTTTCAGCACCGTGACGTCAGCTGTGTTCACCGTGGGAGACAACGTGGTGTCTGGAAGTGACGATCGCACCGTCAAGGTGTGGGACTTAAAGAACATGAGATCTCCGATTGCTACCATCCGCACCGACTCGGCTGTTAATAGGTAAGAGCAGCAGGTTGCTGGAGGTGAAAGACTGCTTCCTGAGACTTGTTTCTGAACATGTAAAGACAAGCCTGTTTTAGTAAGTCATGGGAATTAGAGAAACTTTATTCCTCAGAATCTAAATATTTTGAAAGGAACAAGTCAAGTCAGACTTCAAAAGCAGAAACTGTATGGAAGATAATATGTGTAGGTTATACAAAGCACAGTAACTACACATTTGATCAAAAGTAAGTTACATCAAAGCGTACAATGTTCTTTGTGACATCTATTCTGTGATAAAGTTTTGCGATAAAGTATCCTGGGTTCATTTTGCCATATTTCAAAGAAACTAAACTGCAGATCTCCCCGCAACATACATATTTGACATACTTTTTTTTTTCTCATTTTTCGTTTTGCGTAGTTACTGCACTTTACCTTTATATAAAGAGGGAGAGAGAGAGAGGTGATGGTATTTATTGATTGATTTAATGGATCTATAAAGGATCGATGTGTCTTAAAACACTTTTTTTTTTGATAGCCACTTTGAAATCTTTATTTTTCAGCAATATGCCCTGTAATTCATGTTTTCGATTATCTCTGGAATTGGCCAAAATTGGACAAGCTTGATATGTTCTAGACTGTTTATTATAATTGTGTTTAGTGTTGTCCAGTTGTAGTCGATTTTAATGAAACACACATTTTAAAACCAAGTGCAAGTGGAGTCTTCAAGTAAATAATATCTATTTAATTATTTCATTTTTCAGTATTTAATTAATTCATCTTGTTTATGCAAAGTGGAAATGGTCACAGATGCTGTTTGCATATTTGTGTTGCTTGTACATTGATGGGATTATAAATAGGCTACTTAGGTTATTATAATTATATTTCACTATGGTTGATTGGTTGGTTGGTAGATTTGTTGGTTGATTTGGTTGGTTGGTTGATTGATTGATTTTGGTTGGTTGATTGATTGATTGATTGGTTGGTTGATCAGTTGTTGGTTGGTTGATTGAGTTGATTTGTTGGTTGATTGAGTTGGTTGATTTGATTGGTTGGTTGATTGATTGATTAATTGATTACGTTGGTTGGTTGATTGATCGGTTGGTGTGTTGATTGTTTGATCAGTTGGTTGATTGAGTTGGTTGATTGATCGGTTGGTTAATTGATCAGTTGGTTGATTGTTGGTTGACTGATTGGTTGGTTGATTGAGTTTTTTGATAGAGATGGTTGATTGATTGGGTTGGTTGGTTGATTGATCAGTTGGTTGATTGATTGGGTTGGTTGGTTGATTAAGTTAATTGATTTTTTTTTCTGTCTTGGCCTGCAGGATAAGTGTCTCTGCGAACCAAAGAATCATCGCTTTGCCACATGACAACCGTCAGGTCAGGCTGTTTGACATGAATGGGGTTCGTCTGGCTCGTCTGCCACGCAGCAACAGACAGGTAAGTTTCACACTGGGACGAGACATTTTATTAGCTCTCTTGTTGCTCCATGTCCATCAAGCTTCTTTACACTCTTTAAATCTCCAATCTACTCAAGTGAAATTCCTTTTTAGTGTATCTCTTACGGGTAAAAAGATGACTCAATACCTGAGTAGCAGTGTACTTTTAGCCCTGCTGTTAGGGTTCCTAAGATGAATATGTAGATTTTTGCTACAAACCATCCTCAAAATAAGATAACAAACACTCAAAGAAAAGGACAGCAGTGAGAAAACAGCAGTAAATGCCTTATTTTCACTGCAGGTCTTGATGCTCAATTCCAGTTTGTTTACTGTATCTAATTAGTTTTTTCTTTTATAACCAGCTTACATCATTTAAAAGTGTCCCTTGTGTAGGAATTTCAGAGATAGAGTTAAACAAAAAATTACTGAAGAAAATAGTTTGCAGTTTCTTCAGCAGAAGTCAATGTACAGTTTCTAATCAACAGCAATTATACTCTAACAGAAGGTCACTAACTACGTCATGCCTTTAGGTAGAATGATTCAAGCTGGTTGAAACGTAGATAAACTTAGACAATCTCCACATATAGACTTAAAATTAAAAGCATGTTTCTGATGATTATTTAGGCGACAAACGAGTAAAGGTCAGACATAACAGGTCTTCCAGAAGGCTATTTTGGTGGTCAGTAATTTTGTCATCATTTACTAAGCCCCTACTTGTTCCAAACCTGTTTTCTTTTTTTAGCATTAGCATCTATCTTTTAATATGTCTTGACGTATGTATATTTGACTGAATGTGCAGGGTCATCGGCGTATGGTGTGCTGCTCAGCCTGGAACGAGGAAAACCAGGCCTGTAATCTGTTCACCTGTGGTTTCGACCGGCAGGCCATCGGCTGGAACATCAACATCCCTGCACTCCTGCAGGAGAAGTAAATCCTTCATCATCCAATCAGGCCTTGACGTGCCAGGAAGACTGGTGTATTTCATGGATATTGTGCATATCTAGGTCATATAGTGTGGTGAACTTCCTGACAGTCTTGTTACCCCATGTTTGCATGATTCAGATCGGGACAATGCCGAAAACGTTTCTGTTACAGTCTATTTTTTTTGGTTGCTGTTGTGCAATGTTCAGTTTGTACAGATAACTTTTTATTTTATGATCGCATTTTAGATTGTTTTTCGTTTTGTATAGATTTCTGCTTTGCTTTTTATAGAGATGAGATGTGAACGGTTCACTCTGCCTTTTGTGAACGGAAATCGGCAATCGCATTTACGGAACCGCACCTTCTGATTGGCGCTCAAGCAGCCAATCGGCTTCATTTCAGTATTGCCGCAGTCCATTTGCATGACAAACCCAGCTTTCTGTCAGGTATGTGAAGCCAAATGCTGTATAATTGCTGTGTGATCTCCAGAAAAGCTGATTTTTGTAAGTATCGTGACTGTTTATGAAGCCTCGCGTTTGATGTTTACTTCCATTTGAAGGGTTGTGTAGAAGTAAATGTGTGAATCAGTCGACACATCTGGATTCAGAACAAATTCACGTTGCTGTAGTTTGTTCCATATTGCAAGTTTGCTCCATATTGTAGTATTTTCCTCAATAATAATCGGACCAAATGTAGATGCCCTGCGCAGTACTGATGCTTCAGAGGCTTTCTGATGTATTTTGGACTCCTCGTGATGTTATAACCACTGTGCTTAACCGTATCTACAGAAACCTCACTCAGACAATGTTAGACACGTAAAGAATCATTACATGGGAGTTCCTCCATTGGTGTGTTACAATCGGTATCGTTACTGCATTGCTGGACTTTAACCAGAACTACACTGGACTCAATTCTGATGGAAAGCCATTCACGTAGACAGTCTGTTAAATCTGTTATGTCTAACAACAAAAGATGTTTATTATGCAATGTATATTTGTGACGTCCATGTTGAAATGACCGTATTTGAGTTTAGAGTTGAAGTGTACGCAGAATCGCTTGATCCAGCTGTCAATCATAAATTACCCTCCTTTAAATCGAGTCGGATCTCCAACATTTTAGTTGTGTAAACTGGGTATAATGTTCTGTGGGTTTTCTGTATTGAGCCATTTTTTTTTATTTGCTGTATTAAAAAAAAACACAAAAAAAACACAGCATCATATACTCACATGTAGATGCGTAGATTCAATAAAGTCACTCACTGCTGGGCTTCAGAATAAAAGTGAAAATGTCTTTCAATGGTCACTTTTGTTTCATTAAAATTAGAAATTAATATAATAGTGTGTGTGTTTATATATATATATATATATATATATGTGTGTATATCGTATAGCACTGGTGGGAGGCGTGCGTTGGCACAAACCCGCAGGACGAGTGCCTTAAGCCTGGTTTATACTTCTGCGTCGAGTGATCGGTGCATGCCTTGCGCGTTGTCGTGCATTTATACTTCTCCGCGCTGTTTGTGTTGCTCTGCAATAACACTTCCGAAACGCTAGCTGGCAGCAGGTGTTTATGTTGTTCTGTGTCGAGTTGCTTCGCTGGTGTTTTGTTTTGTCTGAACGCTACCTTATTGTAGAAGTAGCTCAAACTCGCTCATTTTGAGGCAGGAACCGGGGGACATGCAACAACTTTAATCATAAGGTAAACACAAAACAAAACTTTCCATCTGGACCTCTTTCACGGGACTCGACACTTGTAAACACTCGCTCCAACGGATTCGCGGGGCTCTCGGTCCCGCCCACACTCGTCAGCGCTACCAAGCCGACCAATCACAGAGCTTGCACTACGTGTTGTTGCGACGTGTAGTTACATTTTTTTGAGAGGTGTGCGTCGGCGAGGGCTATGCGTCCACGCGCATATGTCAAACTGTAGAGTGTCCTCTGCTTGTTGATGTATGTGGGTGGAGTAATACACAAGGGTGAAGGGTTAAGAGGCTGGAGCAGTGCTGTTACTGGCAGAATATTGCACGGGTATCAGCCAATCAGATTCAAGAACCGTTATATACAGAACTGTTATATAAATATATATATATATTAGGGGTTGCACCGACTGGTCAACTTTAATGCTCTGCCGTGACAAGTTTTGATTGACGTCGACTAGTCGCGCTTCAAAGATCATGTGGTTGGACCTGAACTACATGGCAGCTTTACACACGAATGTGGTTCACTGAATGAAACTGCCCTCGGATTATTTAAAGTAATTTTTAAAATGTTATTTTTCTTTTGTCAGTGTTAACGATTCACGTGCACTTTGAGCGAACTTTAAATCGTCAAACAGATGCCAATTAGGTCGCTCCATATATGCGGTAAAATATGCATCTGAGCAAGTCTCTGACAGTGTACTAAGGCTTAATGTTTACGTTATAGCCTTTGTCTTTTGTGCGTTATGTTATGAAATAACATCACATGAATCTGTGTGCTGACGACGTATGCATCACTTCTGCACTAAAATAACTGTTATTATTAACGTTACTAGAACGTGCAGTGATCAATGTGTTGACTGCATTTATTTAGCATTACAATTAGCCCTTCTTTAACTAATATATATATATATATATTAAAGACGAGGTGTTCCGTTAAAAAAAAAAACTGCATCAAAATACATTTTCAGGAGTGCATTTAAATACATATAGCATCATACAAATTTCATTAATGTGAGCGATGTGTAAAATACATGTTTCAATAAATAACTGTATTTACATCTAATTGAAATGACATGTTTGTTCTGACCTGTACTTATAAATACATATATGTAAATATATAGAAGAATTTGTGATTATAGTAAATTTTAATGGATTTAAAATGTCTTGCTGACCAATGGGTGAAACTTAAAATAACAATTAATTTAGATTTCAGGGCTGTACAATGCTTTAAATGTTATAAAATGATTATTATGCTTAAAAATATATATTTTAGTGGGTGTCTTGGGTAAATCATAAGAATTAGACATTCTAATGTATATGTTAATATGATAAAATATATATGATCATTTACAACAAGCTCCCATTAGTTAATGACAATGAGCAATATCATTATTGTTATTATTAATATTAATAAAAACATATTTCATATTAACTTGAGTCCGTTAATAAAATTTGCATGCTTCGGATTGTAATAGTGTATTAGTAAAAGTTGAAATGAACTTAACAGGAATTAACAAACATTTTTGGATTTCTAGCTCATGTTCACAAAGTAAAACCTTCCTGTAATGTTCTCAACTTCAACATTTAACAGCAAATCAAACAGAACCGAGTCCAAGTATATCACAACATAGTTATTTTTGTTTTTATTCACATAAACATTCACTTTTAACTCAAGTGCAATGTACAGACCTTAGCAGCATATGCTTTCGGGTTAAAATGTACACTTTATTGAGAGATCTCAAGGTTATTCTTTTAGTTTTCTGTATTTCTTTTTTTTTTTTCCTTACAAATTTTTACAAAATGTACAGTCATTAGTACAATATTGCCATTCAATCATGCCTTACGACTGAATTACTTGAGACGTAGTTTCGTCAGGGGTTTGTGTTGTAATGAAGAAAACGCTTGACTTAAACATAACATGGTTGAGAGAGAAAAAATGTACATAAGACACGTGCATTAACAGTCTTTCCAGTTACAGAAATGAGGATCGTAAGGGACGGAAATGAAAAAAGGATTCATCAATTAACGTGAATAAAAGACAGAAAAATGACGCCGAGTCGCATCACGAAGATCTTTTCTACTGATCTTCTATTTCTAATGGGAGACAACATATCACATTTAAGCTTTTAATGGATTTGTGATTTCCAAAAAATATATATATATAACATCAAGTGAGACTCTAAGCAGGGGTCAGAAAGAGACGTGAAGATCCATTAATAACCACTAGGTGTCCCTGTAACATCTCCCATTTGTTGGTAAAGGCTGGCCACATGACATCTCAGCAAGGATTGACATTGGAAAACATACTGAAAGGATGTGATGTTAATAATAAGCAATAACAAACAAAGTATCAACCATTAAAAATGCTGCCAGTCAGTTAGAAGGATGATTGAGTTGACAACAACAACAAACATTTGTATTAATATATAAAGCAACTCAAGGTTAAAGCACACGTACTAAACATAAATAAGTGACATATGACGTACTGTACTGTAGCTGTGAATGAAATTAACGAATGTATAGACCATTTTGAGGGATGTAAACAAAAACAATGGTCCCAGTGTATTTCCTGTTTTACATTTTCATAGCTTCCAAGAATCCAAAAAGAGACACATATTGATAAATAATGTTATGAGAGCTGTTTTAACATTAAGTTCTGATGGAATTGCCTCTTGTTACTGTTATGAAATAGTTTGATAAGCAGGAAATGTTCACGGGCCAATGACATGACCACATTGAAATGGTCTATAAGAATCATTGGTTAAACCTCAGGTAAAGTGGCATGCTTTTGGGATCGGGGGCAATTTATAATGTGCTCGGTTTGTAAATGAATCCATTAGGTGCAAATTACTCTATAATCACGGATCTCTACTAGCACTCCGTTTTCGCCTTTTGTGTGTGCGTCAAACCGGCGACGTTTCCTTTTCTTTTGCACGCAGGTCTCTGAACCCTTTATACCGTGTGTGAAGACACAGCGCTGACGCACACAAAGAGCAGAAATGACACTTCACCTGTGAGCCAGATTGAGGTATTAAAAGTTGAGACCCGGGGTGTCGTAATGGCACCATTTACATTAGCTTGTCACCATTACCTCTAGCCCGCGCACCCAAAAAACGGAGCTGAATTAACCTGTCTTTGCAATGTCAAACCCTACTTTTTTTTCCTTCCTTTTTTTTTGTGAAGTTGTACCAAAGGAGTGAAATAGAGAGAGAGAGAGAGAGAGAAAGAGAGAAGGGAAAATGAGGGCCGCATCACTCTGACAGGACCTCTAATTGGACAGCGTGTCGGAGCTCTTCAGGGGCAGGCCATCCGGAAACGGGCAGATAATGACAAGACGGCGACTGCCTTTCACTTTGGCGAAGGTTAACACACACATACACACGTCTGAATGACAGTTACAGGAGAGAAAGAGAGAGAGAGATAGAGAGGTGACCATCTTTCCATCTGCTGCTGTGTTTTAGAAAAATGTCCCCATTTCTCACATTTCCTCTTGTCGTTGCTGGTAAACCTTGTTCTGCCAAAAATCTCAAGAGAGCTGCGTACATTGTTTCCCACAGAACTAAACCAGTGACGTGAGGTTTGTTGCTGGTGAGGCACTGACACTTTCAGAGTCAGATTTATAAATATATGCACCCAATATATTTGCTAACTACCAATTGTGTTTCATATATCATATTAGCATTCCTTTTATACACATAGCAGGTACATACTGGGCCAAGGAAGAATGTAAAATGTATAGAGGTTTAGTATGCCTCCCAAAAACACCCAGCTGGATGCTACAGACAGCCTATAACAAGCAACACACACGGCACCACGGCGGATGCAAGCTCGCTCTCTCACTCACTATCTCTCTCTCACACACACACACACACACACACCAACACACAGGATTCGCACACTGCTCTTACCTTTACTTGTAAATGAAGTCTTGAAATGACTTGAATTACTTTGAAACGATCGAGTTATTTTCTGTCCCGTCCTTTGAAGCGAGCCCTTTAGCTCCGGCATTGGTCGTAATTATTTATTACTTAACGTTTTAATTTAAAGTCCAATTTTAAGAAATGTTTGAGCTAAGATATTGCATCCCCGATTTTTGCAGTCAGTCAGAGACTCAGTGCAAAACATAAAATAATGGACTCCTTGAACTTTACTTGACTACGTAGAAGAAGAGCAACCACCAAACAAGAATAACCGTGAGCTCACACGCGCGCCCCCTTCAATGCGGCAGAGCTACTGCCTGCCTCACCTCATGTCTTTTCAGTGCGGCTGTACGTCAGATCCTAACACTAAATAAGTGATAGACATACGTGAAATACATTACCTATTATGTGGAAAGTGAGAACATATAATAAAAATGTCTACAATGTATAAAAACATTGTAATAAAGCATTACATTGGTAGCATACACTGAGTGAGCAAAAGGCACGCGCTCAAGACAGTTTGCAAGGGATTGCACAATCTGACGTGAGGCACAGCTCGGGCTGCCTCACCTCGCTTCCTACACTGTAATTGAACAGGAAATACGCAAAATATAGCGATTTGGAATATAAAAATGATTGAAATGATTTGACAATGTACGCTAACATCAGTAGTCAATGCAACTTTTGATAAAGAAATGTGTATGAAATTGTAAATTACAGGCACTTTAAATTATATTAATTATATTAACTATTATAATATGTAAAACGCTTGACCACAATGTTGAGAGTAGTCTCAAATAGCTATATCTTGGGGACCATTTATATGACAATGGTTTCAGTCAAAAACTGGAAGCTTTTACGCATTTTGCCTATTCGTTTTCATGGCAATGGAGTTTTTGTGACTGAAAACGAATAAATCAGAAGACGTCTGTATCTGCCATTATCTAAAATGCCGTCCGTATAAACACTTGAAAATGAGAGTCTTTGAAAACGATGACATCATGCGTGTGCATGGTATTTGTTTAGAAGAGTGTAGGTTAAAGGCAAATGCAAACAAACACAACAATGGCGGAGTCTGTGGTAGTGTTATTGCTGAAGAGTTTGCGTCAAAAAGTGTGGACTTACTTCACACTACAACTGACAGCGGAGATGCATCTTACATACATGGCAAATACTATGTACACATCAGCGTCGAACCCCCCAAGGCATGTCGTCCCTTCCCTACAGGTACTGTTTACTAACAAGGTGACTGCGGCAAATACCGTCCTGGCTTACGTAATGCAGAGTTTTTAGTCGTTTTCAGGGATGTGTTAACATGGATCGTTTTGTAAGCGTTGTTGTGTTAAACTGAAACTTTTTAAAATGCAAGGGAAAAACGTTGTCATGTAAACATAGCCTTAGCAGTTAGGAGCAGGGCTGCAAGGTCCAAGAAAACTTTCCAACCCAACGTCCATAAGTGAGCTTAATTTTTTCAACTTGTCCAATCAGAGTCAATTGCTGGATTCCCATAAAGGGAAAGGATTACCATATCTTCTCAGGTATTTTGTGATACCCTTGTAGTATAAGTAGTAATATATTGACTAACTTTCAGCACAACAAACAACACTTCTAAATACCTTTCTCAGATGTGTGCGTAACTTACATTCTGCTCAGACGGTTTTACTCGCTCACTTGAAGCGGACTTTGGGTTGCCAGGTATGTTTTCCAGGATCAATATTCATTAAGAAACGATTCGGTTTTCATTTTGTGTTCACTAGAATAAAACATTTTGGTGGCCACTGTATGGTGTGAAAGTGCACAACTGCATTTTCAAAAGAACCCAATAGTGCTGTAAAACTGTGACCCTGGTTAGGGATGTGTCTAGTAATAACGGTGGAGATATCAAAAAAGGGGCGAGGTCTTTGTGGGTTATGGGCGTGTTTGTTTTTGAGCTTTTTAAATATTCATTCATTCATTTTCTTTTTGGCTTAGTCCCTTTATTAATCTGGGGTCGCCACAGCGGAATGAACCGCTAACTTATGCAGCATATGTTTTACGCAGCGGATGCCCTTCCAGCTGCAACCCATCACTGGGAAACATCCATACACACTCATTCACACACATACACTACGGACAATTTAGCTTACCCAATTCACCTATAGCGCATGTCTTTGGACTTGTGGGGGAAACCGGAGCACCCGGAGGAAACCCACGCCAACACGGGGAGAACATGCAAACTCTACACAGAAACGCCAACTGACCCAGCCGAGGCTCGAACCAGCGACCTTCTTGCTGTAAGGCGAACGTGCTACCCACTGCGCCACCGTGCAACCCGCTTTTTAAATATCAAATTGCAAAATTTGTATAGTGCGTCTTTAAGCACATGATTCAATTAAAAATTACTTTCACTCAAAAAGTATTTAAGACTTCCAAAACTAATTACTAAAACGCTATGGTTTAACATATTTAAACGCAATGTTGTGACAATTCGTAATAGTTTTTTTTTTATTTGTTTTCGAAATTCTATGAATTTGTGCTTTTGTCGCCAACCTGATTTCACCTAGTAGGACATGTTCCTGGATTAACATCTATGTTGATCTTGGAACAACATTCAAATCAGCCAATCAGAATTAAGGGATATGTTTAACGTTTATGTTAAGTTTAGGCTTACGGTTAAGTTTATGCACTTCTACATGAGTGTTATCCAACTATTGTTTCCCTCTGATTTTGGGGAATAATTTACAGTTATGGTTGGGCTTAGGGGTAGGGAATAGGTATGGATTACATTTTCCAACAAAAATGATGTTCCAGGATCAACATAGATGTTAATCCAGGATCGCATCGTACTTGGCAAAATCATGACGATCACTTTGTACGCTTTAGCATGATTTGGCCACACTCCAGTAACAGGTAGGTTTAGAGGCACACCTTTTTTTGAAAAACCCTGCAATTTAGTATTAGCGACAATGCACAAATTTGTACGAATTAGTCACTTGATCACCAACATGTAAAAGACTAAAAATTTTCAAGAAGGTCAGGCTAATGCTAATATGTGCATACAACTCTTGTGATCTGGACTTACTAGAAATAAATCTACATTTGCTTAAACTAGTTTGCTACGGAAGAATACTATATGAGAGTCAGTCTGCTGTTCATTGTTCAAAAGTTTTCAAAAATGTTCAAATTAAATCTCCGTTATCTGATTTTATGTTGTATTTGTTCTTGATGAAAATATGCTAAAACAGTTTAAAGTGCATGGGTGAGCTGCATATACACTATCAACTGCACATACAGTATGCACTTGTACATATCTTTTGTATGCACATAGAAACTGAAGTATACTTAAACTTTGATTACACCTTTGCCAATAATTTATTATGCTGACTTGTCCTATCTGCATTGTCAATTGTGGGAACAACTGCCATGTGTAACACTATGTGGGAACAAATCCAAATTTTGCAAGATTTTGACAGAACAAGGTTTACTCCCTAGTCTCGACTTTTGTCATCTCCCCATGGAGCTTTTTTTTTTTTTTTTGGCAGTGGGAAGGTGTTGACTTCAGGTGTGAGAAAGATCTTCTGTGGCAACTGGTTGGCAGGTGAAGGTGGTTTTGGTGAAGAGGGGATGGATAAAGCCCAGGCCTCAACTCATACAGTCAGAGTGAAGGTTTCCTGCTCAGGAGGTTTTCTGACCCAGGTCCCTAATCCTGCTTCCTGTAGACCCTTCAACCACTGCAGCTTCACAGTCTGGTAGGTGCCGGCCGCCTGCTTCGCTTCACAGTACAGCAGTGTACCACACGCCCCACGGACCACCAGCTACGGAGAGGAAAAGAATGAAGGAAAGAGGGATGAAACAGACAGAAGAGATGGTGAGAGTGCAAAACAAAACGAATGAGCCGGCACAAACGTTGCGTTTGAGCAGCTGTGTAATCTCTCCATTTAAATTTCACAAGCAATTGAACATTCTCCATGCTTTTGTGCATTTCTCTGCCGCACACTCACACACAAGAATAAAAAAACAGTGTGAGCAAAAAGGGGTGCGGCGAATGAAGGGGCTCGGAGAAAAGAAAAGTTTCTTTGGAGATTAGCATGTGTGCTCTTGCGTCCCTGACTGCGAGCGCTGAGCGTTTGCCATGGGAGGCCGCTCAAGTGCTTTTCAAGATGATTACCATTTCCACAGTCATTAGACTTTAACTGCCAGCATTTGGTAGAGCAGCCGGCATCTCTCCCATACATTTACATGATGAGGGCCTAATTTTGCCCAAGACTTTTTTTTCTTCATATAACAAATGGAGCTGTCTGTTGTGGTTAATAAAAACAGAGTTATTCATCCTAGTTTGTTACAGTGACCTGGGAAGGATGTGAGCTGTGAGCTTTTTTTTGTTTTTCGTTTAAGGGCAAAAGCAGTTTGAAAAGGCTGAGTGACGCTATACCGGTTTCAAACACTACAACACCCCTGCTTCTCGTCCGGTGTGTGACACCCCTATGAGTCTTTAAAATCTCTTTGCAAGCAATCGTACAGGTGCAGATGCATCTCTACCAGCTCTGCTATTCGACTCTGTGGTGTATTCATGTGGCTAGTGTTGTTGTTTTCAATATTGTACTTCTGTCTGTCGCTGTGGATATGAGATTTGAATCTCAAATAAGGCCAAAGTTCCAGAATACGCCCATCGATTGAGTAATCACCATGGACCAATGATTTGGTGCTTTGGAGAGCTGTTTTTAACTGCTGTTTTGGACCGATTTTATTTTAAAATTACATCATTTCAGTTAGTTCTTCAGTTTCGTGACAAGTATATCAGGCCCTTAAAGATGCCCCAAAATTGCCCCAACCCTTCCCAATGCCTAGCTGGCACTTAAACTCGTGTCATGAGGCTCCAACTTTTTCTTTTTCAATTTGTCTTAGCCCTCAGGAGTCTGAGGGGGTTTTGGGTTTTTTTTTTGCTTCCTAAACACTTTTGAGCTACCATTGCTCTGTGCCAATTACCCATTCAGTGGGTGTGTTCTGTAACTCCACCTTCATTGAAATGTGATTTTTGTGCAATTCTTTTCTCATTCTATGGGGGTCAGACAGGAGAACAACATCCAAAACAACAAACACTATCCAGATGAATACACTGAAGGGTTGAGTAGCAGAGCTAGTACACATGCACACGGAGAGATTTTAAAGAGATTTTAAAGGGGGTCACACACTTCTTTTCTATGAGTTTGTGCACACAAAACAATGTAAAGAAGTGGCATGTCGCTGTGACGCTTCTCGTGGAGATGTTTATGAAGCTGTTCTTCTCTCTCAGCCACCATTGTTGTGTTTAGAGGTACATTACACATTTACAACCCCACCTACTGCAGCGCGGAGGTGTTGGAGTGTTCGAAAACAGTATACCACCACTCAGCCTTGTCGAAATACTTTTTGCCCTCAAATGCAAAACAAAAAAAGAATTTAATTTGAAGTATACTGTGGCCTTAAGTGAACAATGACTGCTTCCCTTGTTACATTTTAAACACATTTTTAACAATCATATAAAGAGCCCCTATTTTGCATTAAAAAAGGTCATACTTTGGTTTTGGGGGTCTCCAACAACAGGCTGATATGCATGCAAGGTCAAAAAACACTTTAGTTGTCTTATAATAAGCATTTATTTTTACCTAATTATCCCAACAACTCTCATATGATTCATTCAGCGATTCATTTGTTCCCAAACCCCTCCTTAGCGCGTCTGTTGCGATTGGTCGACTGCATTCAGCGTGAGAAACGCCCACCACGGCTTATCAACAATTTTGAAGTAGTCAGAGTGCAGAGTATATGTGTGAACCCAATGCAGGAGTGCATTAAAGCAATGCAGTTAAGCACCAGCATATTACTCTATTTTTAACCATACCACACATTCAGTATTAATCCACACAGTGGCAAAAGCTGAACTATTTTGTGTGTAGGAACAGCTGCCAGTGGCCATAGCAACGACAAACGGCAGTGGATCGCGAGCTCACAAACGCGTTTAAATCCGTAAACAAAGCGACACGCGTCGTGTTTTCAACGTGGCTTTAGACGCGATATGAGAATATAAAGAGTTAACCAGATACAGTACAAGCTGCGTGGAGCGGTTACAAGTAACAAAACACAATTAAATACACATTTTGCAAGCTAGAGAAAACAAGGAGGCAACCATTTTAATCGCACTTAAGTTACTTACACTTGTGAAATGGAGGAAGAAACTGATCCATGAACTGTGTACTGTAAAGTTCCTGTCAAGCTCTGGCAAAGTCCCATACATCAATAGTCTTTTCTGATCCTTCCTTTAACAAACGGCCAACGAATCCTACGTTGTAAGCGTGTAGATTGCTGAAGCACTCGTCAGAAATATGACGGGAACACAGCACAAGGCTGGGGCGATAATGCTGAGGTATTTTTGCAAAAAATAAACTTCAACCACTGACTCTTCACAGCCTCATCTTTGGGTTGGGAAAATAACACTAACTTTCCCTCACACTTCAGAGAACAGTGTCTCCGTGACATGATTCAACCGGGATCTGCTACAGTGTTTGTCTTCCTCTTCTTCTTTCTACAGTGTTTGTGGGCGGGGTCGGTGGTTTCAATTTTCCCGGGTTTGCACGTGCAACAAATGGGCGGGGCTTGAGTTCCGTATCGACGTCACGCCAACACGGCTAAAGATTCGTTACCCCGACGATTCATTTGAACCACTCTGAGTCGACTCTTTTATAGATAAATTAATAGTTTTAAACACGGCTCACTTTCAGATTTAAGCCTTAGCTGGATATTTCACTTCACTTAGAGCTGTGTTACACACTTCATGGAAGGTCATTTTCAAAAACCCATAATAGGGGCTCTTTAACAATTAAGATCATTAAAGAATGCCTATATAGAGTTAAATAAGCTTACTATTCAAAAGTGAGCTCACCTTGCGATAAAGTCTGACCCAACGTGCAAAAAGTGCATGCTTGCAAAGTCTGGACGGAGCCCCGGAGTCCCTCCTCTTCCCAGTAGACGCGTTGAGCACCTCCATTTGAGCGTCACCTGTCGTCCAATTGACGCTGTAACACACGGACTTCCCCTGCTGCCTGCAGTCACTGTTGCTCAGGCCTGTGTGTGCAAGAAAAGATAGGGAGACTTGGTGGGAAAGAAAGAGCACTCGAGGGAGGTTCTATTTAGCATGTGATTGCTGAAGTGTTTCATTAGCAGGCGAGCATGTCTGTGTGTCGTCTGTGCTATCTTTGAGGTAAACACTGGTTCCAGGCACAAAGGATCTCTCCGGCTCTTCAATCGTTGCTGCATCGCTACACCAATTAGCATGGTATTCTTTCTTTCCTAAAGTGGAGAGTATTATGGCATGCCCATGGACTGTTCTGCTGACTTGTGAATGCTTAACATGCTACAGTATAGCTGGTTGTAGGACATGCAGAGTGTTATTTAGTATATTCAGCATATAATAATTTTGTTTGAGGAAAAATGTTCAATTTTAGCTACTAATTGCTGAAGCTCCTATCATAGAATACCTTTAATATGTCTTTATTTTCACGTTAGATAGAAAGTCACATTTGTTCAGTAAACGATGACTGCATTTTCATATTGGGATAAAATATTCCTTTAATCCCCCTGCAAATCTCAGATTCTCTTTGCAGGTGCAGTAAATTGTCTGCTCTAATAATGTGCATATCCTTTTATGCCATAACGCAGCTTCTTTCTCAAAGCCTCGCTCACTTATTCACAGTGTCATTTCATACTCTTCATTCCGTTTATCCCTATACGTCTGTAATAGAGCATTTAATTTGTATTTTACCTGGAGCGGGCTTCATCATTTACTGTCAGTCACAATGTTGTCGTCTATCCATCATGCAAAGTATTTTACGCAAGATGCTGTATTTGACATACAGCTACTCTTAAGTGCCACTTTGTATCTTCTAAAAGTGATAAAGTGCTATCAGTGTGTGACCCATATTTGAAGGACATTCGCAGTGATGTCTTATAATTCCATTTTTGCGAACAAAGTGTATGTTTGGGTGAATCCTGCAAGAGTTTTGCAGTGGGACATTTACCATCTGGACACGACACATTCACCACTACTGCATGATTTTCCATTCTGGTCTTTTCTGATTTATGCTGGTTAGCTCTTATTGGTGGAGATGCAGGTAAACCAAACCAGCTCAATTGACTAGTCTAAGTTGGTGAACAAACTAAATCTTACTGCTTAAGCTAGTTGTCTTACTTGTGGTGTGTTACAAATGGGATGGATCAGCCTCTAAAGGGCACTTTGCAGAGAGATCAATCATGGCTGCCATAGTGGCCCTTCAAATGGGCCTTCACAATGAAGGATTGCAAAAGTTAAATTGATGGACATTTTTTGATCCCGCGATTCTTTAGCATGTCTAATTTATTACACAGAATGATGCTTAATTTGATCCCTTACACCCTCTTATCAACATCTTTGCATCTTGTCCTGCGGAGTTTACCTCCAACTATAATCAAACACACCTGCCTATAGCTTTGTAGTGATCTTGAAGATACTGCTTAGTTCAGGTGTGTTTGATTAGTGTTGGAGCAAAACTCTGCAGGACACTGGCCCTCAAGGACAGAGTTTGCCCACCCCTAGGTTAACCCCTTCGAGGGATTAATGCATAGGAATAGACCTTTTAGAATGGAACTGCTTTGGTTTAAGGAACACTCAACTTTTATTTAGAAAAAAGGCTCATCTTACAACTCTCTAAGAGTTAAACAGTTAAGTTGTACCATTATTTTAATCCAATTAGCCAATCTCAACCAGGACACTTTATCTTAGCTTAGTAATGATCATTGAATCGGATTAGCATCTTGGTCAAAAGTGACCCAAAGAGTTTTGATAATTTTCCTATTTAAAGCTTGACTCTTCTGAAGTTAAATCATGTACTAAGAACGACGGAAAATTAAAAGTTGCCATTTCCAAGGCTGATATGTCTAGGAACTCTATTTCTAGACATATATAGGAACTATATATACTCATTCCTATGTAATTGTCAAAGGACTTTTCTGCTGTACAATGGCTGCAGCAGGAACAATGATATGCACAGCACCTGAAAATAGTTCCCAAATAGGTAACTTCTAGCGTGACCACTTGCTTGCACAGGGACCGTGTGTTGGTTGCGCTGCGTAATATAATTGTAGCCATGGTACTGCAGCAAATTTCCCTGATTATTACACCAGAATGAGAGTATAGTTCCTAGAACTACTGCCCTCGTTGCTCCTGCCTGATAAAATAGATTGCCTTTTCTTTGTACCTTTTGTTTCTCAAATTATAGATCCATGGGTTCAATACAAACAGATTTTCACATACTGTTGGAGCTTCAGATCAAGCCCACTACCAAATGGTACTTTCATGACATAATGCTGCTTTCACTGTAGCTTAAAATCCTACTTGAAGCTAAAGTAACACTACAACCTCATAAACTTAACAGAAGTGGTTGAGATTACCATGTTTGCTATCTCAACATGGTGTCATTCAAGAGGTTGTGACCTCCTTAATGTAGAATAAAGTATTTTACTTTAAAAACTAATACGTCCATCTCATGTATAGGATATGTACATAATTATAATACTCTGAACATTTAAGCTCCTTCGCATTCTGCACATTTATTATACATGCATTTACATACATACATTTGTAAACACAGTAGTTTGGAACTTCAATCTAAAATTTGCATAATAAAAATGCAACCTGCATATAGTAAAATGCATTTTAATGACCTCCCCTGTGCTTTTAAGTGAGACAAAATAATGAGTCAATAATAAAGAAATAATGAGTCACAGGAAAAGTTAGAAGGAATTACCAGTCATTTGTATTTTCCCTAAAGCTGTCTTCATTTACTGTCACTAATGATATAGTCTATCCATCATGCAGTGGGTTTTACACAAGAATGTCGCTAATCAACTTCATGTTATGCTTTTATTTTTCAGAGACAGACATTTGTAATGTATTATATACTGTGCTAAAGCATCCGAGTGTTTTGTGCAGGTATGAGCACTGTGGACGGCCTCGCTTCAGCATCCTGACTGAAGCGGTCATTTGCTTTCCTTATGATAAGAGATCTCTGCCGCTTCTTGGGAACTCTGCACCCTTTATGATGGCGATGCCTAAAATAACCAGGCCATTTTCCCCAACAAGAGAGGCCAGACAAAGGAAGAGAAGCTCATCAATGGGGGTGAAAGGGGCCGTGGTGGAGACGTGTGGCCCACTGGGCGTGAGAGGAAGACTGAATGAATCTCTCTCCTCTTCGGTGGCACTGATAAGGTGTTTGATGAGATTGATTTGGAGGATGGGTAGATCCAATATAGAGCAGTGCGTCAGCCATACTGAGGCTCAGGAGAGCAGTATAACAAAGTGGCAGAGTGAGACAGAGTGTCCTCTGTGTGCTTAAGGTCACGTCTGCTAGCGCATTGGTCAGAGGTTTAACAGTGTATTCAAGCTACATATGGTTTTTAATATGGGTGTTCCCTGGAATCAAACCCACAACCTTGGAGTTGCTAGTGTAATTGGGGATACTTGCACCAATCTGAGCAGTATTCCAACCAGAGTCAATTGGGACGCATAGCAAAGTCCCTTTGAAGGCTGATTTATACTTTCGCCTAGCACTCGCGAAACAGACGAGGCTTTTATACTTGACGCGTTCGCCGTTGGGATATTTTTTTAAAACGTCAGGGGCCGGTCAAAAGAAATCGACCATAAAATCAGACGGATAAACATAGAAGTAGGAAGTTTCCGGAACTACATCATATCATTAATATCATTCAAGATTTTAAACTAATTATTTTTATTAATTATTTTAATGATTATAAATATTTTTATAACCATTCAAGATTTTTTTTTATTCAAACTTTGATGCATCACTTGCTTTTTTTCACATATCGGACAGTTCTACCTATGACAACAGAACATGTGTTGCTCTACAAATATTTATAAAATATTTTTATTATGGCAAGAATAAAAGCAAAAAGTACACTTACTAAAAAATACAGATTTTTATTTTATTTTACTATTTAGCCCACTCCACAATTCACACATTACTTTCTGGCTAGTTTGTGTCCTCTACTTGCTAAAAAGGCAATAATGGTCCAACACTCCTGACCATTATCACCAATAAAAACAGGGCATCAGTATATTGTAAACCGATAGGTTCAAATATTCTTGTCCAGCTATCAAAGAAATAATTTGTTACTTCATTTTAGTTTTGTAGCTATTAAATTGTTTTAAATTCAAAATTGTTATATATACATCAGTGTAAAACCTATGAATGGTGGAAAAACATGTTCTGTAATTGTGTATTAAAACCACCTGGGTCTCCACTTTTGCCACGGCCTCTCTTTTTGGCTTTAACAAACTTATCCCTCAAGTTTACCCCAAACAAAAACTTGCAATTTCTAGCCAAGAATTATTGGCCATCTGGTTATTCCTATGATCACGCATGGACGGATCATAAAGATGTCTGTACAGGCGAACCAAAATCTCTTCAAAGTGATTCATATTCAACTCAAATAAAATGCGGCACAGTGCAAACTGTTCGCTCAAAAAATGTTGTGTGCTCCACCAGCCAAAAGCATGTTGCACGCACACAAAGCAAAGCTCTGAAACGCCGCAATGACGTCAAATTCGCCGCGTGCACTCAAGCGAACTAGCGAACGCGTCGAGTATAAATCAGCCTTAAGGCAAGTCATTTCAATCGGCGGCCATCTTTGAACGCTTCTCAGGCAGTATGCTCTGGCATTCTGTTTGAATGGGGAAACGTCAAATTCTCCAAATCTGCTTGTCAAGCTTCCGATTAAATATCATATTAGGAATCACCAATAAAACTAAACAACAACTGTCTCTTTAGTTTCTTTTCTAAACGTTCAAATCCCACAAAATCTGCAGAACCCCCCCCCCCCCCCCCCGACTTCTGCCGGTTCTAGTGTTAAAAATGTCATAATACCTACTAAAGCAGTTTGTATTGTATTGTAGCATTTCCATTAAGTCCATTCACATCACACCGACAGACATGTACAATCACAAGATTACAGCACATCACATCTCTCATACCACTGAGTAATGGCTGGTTACGGCGGTAACAGGTGGGCAGCGGGCCGGCTCTCTCCAACCTGTGGTTCATCATCCTGGAGAAGTGTCCTGTGTGTCTCAGGCTGCCCACCGTCAGGCTGTACAGATACACCGGCTCCACAAAATGACTGAGCAGGGCCCCCTGCAGACCGAGCACATTCCACCTGTGGAGAGTTCAGACGGGTTAGCAAAACTCTAATCTCATAATGTAAAATATACTTACAGACTGCAGTTTCTAGGTAAAATGAATGCTATGGGGCAGTATGAGGCCAACTTTTGTTGCTTTTCACACTGATGATATTTACAGGGACATATTATTGATGAACAAAGGATTGTTTTTGTGCAGTTCTTTGCACAACACCAAATAAATACCACAAAACCGCTTAACGGTGTCTATGATTTGTAAGGGAATACATTTGCATCACCTATCTATCTCCATATGTGCTTTTCTGGACTGTTCTGTTTGCTGTGTAGCTCACTTTGTACGGTGTTGTACTTGTAATGCAGAGCACTCGAGTGTACAAAAGAGATTGTAAGAATTAGTAAAATCAAGGTAAAACTATATGGTCGCAGTGCACTTTTCTGTTATGTTTGCTTTTGACAACACCGTTGGTTGGGTTTAGGGAAGGGTTTGCCTCAGTGGTTCACCGGTCTAGCTAATCTGTGATCAGGACGTGTACAAGAAGGATGTGAATCTGAATAACGTATTTCGGATTTGCAAAAATGTAGACAGTGCCCTCTAGTGGATTCGTCATCTGAAAACGAAAAAAAAAAAAAAAGTACCCGAACCAACATACATACTTTTCACAAAATGTAAACTGAGGTGTGTATCTTCCTTCCTTCTATCCTTCCTTTTCCATCTTACTTCCTTTTACATCTTACTTACCTACTTTTCCTTCCTTTTTCATCTTCCTTCCTTCATTCCTTCGTTTTCTATCTTACTTATCCTTCCTTTTCCATCTTCCGTTTCCATCTTCCTTCCTTACTACCTTTTCCATCTTCCTTCCTTTTCCTTCCTTCCTTCCTTCTTCCCCATCTTTCTTACTTCATTTTCCAACTTTCTTCCTTTTCCATCTTCCTTTCCTTCCTTTTTCATCTTACTTCCTATTCTATCTTCCTTCGTCTTTTCCTTCCTTCCTTTTTCCATCTTACTTTTCCTTCCTTTTTCATCTTACTTCCTTTCTTTTCTATCTTCCTTCCTTTTCCATCTTACATCCTATTCTATATCAAGTCAAGTCAAGTTTATTTATATAGCGCTTTTCACAATGCAGATTGTGTCAAAGCAGCTTAACATAGTTCTAGTAAAGTCCAACATAGTTCTAGTAAAGTCCATATATTCCTTCCTCTTTTTTTCTTCCTTCCTTTTCCATCTTACTTCCTATTCTATCTTCCTTCCTCTTTTCCTTCCTTCCTTTTTCATCTTACTTTTCCTTCCTTTTTCATCTTACTTCCTTTCTTTTCCATCTTCCTTATTTTCCTACTTCCTTCCATTTCCATCTTACTTCTTTTTCTATCTTACTCCCTTTTCCTTCCTTCCTTCCTTCCTTCCTTCCTTCCTTTTCCATCTTACTCCCTTTTCCTTCCTTCCTTCCTTCCTTCCTTCCTTCCTTCCTTCCTTCCTTC